>JAVSCE010016875.1:0-22973 GCA_032199065.1 Smutsia gigantea
AACCATTATAAATATATATACACCCAACACAGGAGCCCCAGCATATGTGAGACAAATACTAACAGAATTAAAGGAGGAAGCAGACAGCAATGCATTCATCTTAGGAGACTTCAACACACCACTCACTCCAGAGGACAGATCAACCAGACAGAAAATAAGTAAAGACACAGAGGCACTGAACAACACACTAGAACAGATGGACCTAACAGACATCTACAAAACTCTACACCCAAAAGCAACAGGAAACACATTCTTCTCAAGTGCACATGGAACATTTTCCAGAATAGACCACATACTAGGCGACAAAAAGAACCTCAGTAATTTCAAAAATATTGAAAATATACCAAACAACTTCTCATATCACAAAGGTATAAAACTAGTAATAAATTGTACAAAGAAAACAAAAAGACTCACAAATACATGGAGACTTAACAACATGCTCCTAAATAATCAATGGATCAACGACCAAATTAAAACAGAGATCAAACAATATATGGAGACAAATGACAACAACAACACAAACCAAAACTTCCATGGGACGCAGCAAAGGCAGTTCTAAGAGAAAAGTATATTGCAATCCAGGCCTATTTAAAGAAGAAAGAACAATCCCAAATTAATACTCTAAAGATACAATTATTGAAATTGGAAAAAGAACACATGAGGCCCAAAGTCACCAGAAGGAGGGACATAATAAAGATTAGAGAAGAAATAAATAAAACAGAAGAATAAAACAATAGAAAAAATCAATGAAACCAAGAGCTGGTTCTTTGAAAAAATAAACAAAATACATAAACCCCTAGCCAGACTTATTAAGAGAAAAAGAGAATCTACACACATGAACAGAATCAGATATGAGAAAGGAAAAATCACAACGGACCCCACAGAAATACAAAGAATTATAAGACAATACGATGACAATCTATGTGCTAACAAGCTGGAAAACCTAGAAAAAATGGACAATTTCTTAGAAAAATACAACCTTCCAAGACTGACCAAGCAAGAAACAGAAAACCTAAAAAGACCAATTAATTACCAGCAACAAAATTGAATTGGTAATCAAAAAACTACCCAAGAACAAAACCCCCGGACCAGATGGATTCACCTCGGAATTCTACCAGACATACAGAGAAGAAATAACACCCGTTCTCCTTAAAGTTTTCCAAAAAATAGAAGAGGAGGGAATACTTCCAAACTCATTCTATGAAGCCAGCATCACTCTAATACCAAAACCGGGCAAAGACCTCACCAAAAAAGAAAATTACAGACCAATATCCCTGATGGACGTAGATGCAAAAATACTCAACAAAATATTAGCAAACCGAATTCAAAAATACATCGAGGATCATACACCATGATCAAGTGGGATTCATCCCAGGGAT
Organism: Smutsia gigantea; assembly: GCA_032199065.1. Lineage (NCBI taxonomy): Eukaryota > Metazoa > Chordata > Mammalia > Pholidota > Manidae > Smutsia > Smutsia gigantea. The sequence continues at coordinate 1,380 of JAVSCE010016875.1, forward strand.
GCAAGGATGGTACAACATTCGAAAATCCATCAACATCATCCACCACATCAACAAAAAGAAGAACAAAACCACATGATCATCTCCATAGATGCTAAAAAAGCATTTGACAAAATTCAGCATCCATTCCTGATTAAAACTCTCAACAAAATGGGTATAGATGGCAAATACCTCAACATCATAAAGGCCATATATGACAAACGCACAAATAACATCATACTTAACAGCGAGAAGCTGAAAGCTTTTCATCTAAGACCGGGAACAAGACAGGCATGCCCACTCTCTCCACTGTTATTCAACATAGTAATGGAGGTCCTAGCCACAGCAATAAGACCAGACAAAGACATACAAGGCATCCAGATTGGTAAAGAAAAAGTCAAATTGTCACTATTTGCAGATGACATGATACTGTACATAAAAAACCCTAAAGACTCCATTCCAAAACTACTAGAACTAATATCTGAATTCAGCAAAGTTGCAGGATACAAAATTAACACAGAAATCTGTTGCTTTCCTATACACTAACGATGAACTAACAGAAAGAAATCAGAAAAACAATTCCATTCACAATTGCATCAAAAAGAATAAAGTACCTAGGAATAAATCTAACGAAGGAACTGAAAGACCTGTACTCTGAAACTACAAGACACTCCTAAGAGAAATTAAAGAGGACACTAACAAATGGAAATGCATCCCATGCTCTTGGCTAGGAAGAATAAATATTGTCAAAATGGCTATACTACCTAAAGCAATCTACAGATTCAATGCAATCCCTATCAAACTACCAACAGCTTTCTTAAATGAACTGGAACAAATAAGTCTAAAATTCATATGGAACCACAAAAGACCCCGAATAGCCAAATCAATCCTGAGAAGGAGGAATAAAACAGGGGGAATTATGCTCCCTGACTTCAAGCTCTACTACAAAGCCACAGTAATCAAGACAATTTGGTATTGGCACAAAAACAGACCCACAGACCAGTGGAACAGAATAGAAAATCCAAACATTAACCCAAACATATACAGTCAATTAATATTTGATAAAAGTGCCTTGGATATACAATGGGGAGATGACAGCCTCTTCAGCCGCTGGTGTTGGAAAAACTGGACAGCTACATGTAAGAGAATGAAACTGGACTACTGTCTAGCCCCATCCACAAAGGTAAACTCAAGGTGGATCAAAGACTTGAATGTAAGTCATGAAACCATAAAACTCTTAGAAAAAAACATAGGCAAAAATCTCTTGGACATAAACATGAGCAACTTCTTCATGAACATATCTCCCCGGGCAAGGGAAACAAAAGCAAAAATGAACAAGTGGGACTATATCAAGCTGAAAAGCTTCTGTACAGCAAAGGACACCATCAGTAGAACAAAAAGACATCCTACAGTATGGGAGAATATATTCATAAAAAACGTATCTGAGAAAGGGTTGACATCCAAAATATATAAAGAACTCATGCACCTTAACAAACAGAAAGCAAATAATCCAATTAAGAAATGGGCAGAGGACATGAATAGACACTTCTCTAAAGAAGAAATTCAGATGGCCAACAGGCACATGAAAAGATGCTCCACATCGCTAATCATCAGAGAAATGCAGATTAAAACCACAATGAGATATCACCTCACACCAGTGAGGATGGCCAACATCCAAAACACAAACAACAACAAATGTTGGCGAGGATGTGGAGAAAAGGGAACCCTCCTACACTGCTGGTGGGACTGCAAATTAGTTCAACCATTGTGGAAAGCAGTATGGAGGTTCCTCAAAAAACTCAAAATAGAAATACCATTTGACCCAGGAATTCCACTCCTAGGAATTTATCCTAAGAATGCCCCAGCCCAGTTTGAAAAGGACAGATGCACCCCATATGTTTATTGCAGCACTATTTACAATAGCCAAGAAATGGAAGCAACCTAAGTGTCCATCAGTAGATGAATGGATAAAGAAGATGTGGTACATATACACAATGGAATATTATTCAGCCATAAGAAGAAAACAAATCCTACCATTTGCAACAACATGGATGGAGCTAGAGGGTATTATGCTCAGTGAAATAAGCCAAGCCGAAAAAGACAAGTATCAAATGATTTCACTCATATGTGGAGTATAAGAACAAAGAAAAATACTGAAGGAACAAAACAGCAGCAGACTCACAGAACCCAAGAACGGACTAATAGTTACCAAAGGGAAAGGGACTGGGGAAAATGGGCGGGAAGGGAGGGATAAGAGGGAAAAAGGGGCATTACGATTAGCAGATGTAATGTTGGGGGGGGCACAGGGAGGGCAGTACAACTCAGAGAAGACAAGTAGTGATTCTATAGCATCTCACTACGCTGATGGACAGTGACTGTAATGGGGTTGGTGGGGGGGACCTGATGAAGGGGTACTTTAATAATCATAATATTGCACATGTAATTGTAAATTAATGATAATAAAATAAATTATATTAAAAAAAAACGGAATCAGCTCTTGGTTTCACTGATTTTTTTCTATTGTTTTGTTCTTCTCGCTTTTATTTATTTCTTCTCTGATCTTTATTATGTCCCCCCTTCTGGTGACTTTGGGTCTCATTTGTTCTTCTTTTTCCAATTTCAGTAATTGTGTCTTTAGACTATTCATTTGGAAATGTTCTTCTTCTTTAAATAGGCCTGGATTGCAATATACTTTCCTCTTAGAAGTGCCTTTGCTGAGTCCCATAGAACCTGTGGCTTGGTGTTATTGTTGTCATTTGTCTCCATATACTCTTTGATTTCTGTTTTGGTTTGGTCATTGAGCCATTGATTAATTAGGAGAATGTTGTTAAGTCTCCATATATTTGTGAGCCTTTTTGTTGTCTTTCTAAAGTTTAATTCTAGTTTAATACCTTTATGATCCGAGAAATTGGTTGGTAGAATTTCAGTATTTTCGATTTTACCGAGGTTCTTTTTGTGGCCTAGTATGTGGTCTATTCTGGAAAATGTTCCATGTGCACTTGAGAAGAATGTGTATCCTGTTGCTTTTGGGTGTAGAGTTCTGTAGATGTCTGTTAGGTCCATCTGTTCTAGTGTGTTGTTCAGTGCCTCTGTGTCTTTACTTATTTTCTGTCTGGCTGATCTGTCCTTTGGAGTGAGTGGTGTGTTGAAGTCACCTAAGATGAATGCATTGCTGTCTATTTCCTCCTTTAATTCTGTTAGTATTTGTTTCACACATGCCGGCACTCCTGTGTTGGGTGCATATATATTTATAATGGTTATGTCCTCTTGTTGGACTGACCCCTTTATCATTATTGTTCCTTCAGTTTTTTCTTTGTTCTTATACTCCACATATGAGTCAAATCATTTGATATTTGTCTTTCTCTGCCTGGCTTATTTCACTGAGCATAATACCCTCTAGCTCCATCCATGTTGTTGCAAATGTCAGGATTTGTTTTCTTCTTATGGCTGAATAATATTCCATTGTGTATATGTACCACCTCTTCTTTATCCATTCATCTACTGATGGACACTTAGGTTGCTTCCATTTCTTGGCTATTGTAAATAGTACTACAATAAACATAGGGGTACATATGTGTTTTTCAAACTGGGCTGCTGCATTTTTAGGGTAAATTCCTAGAAGTGGAATTCCTGGGTCAAGTGGTATTTCTATTTTGAGTTTTTTGAGGAACCTCCATACTGCTTTCCATAATGGTTGTACTAATTTGCATTCCCACCAGCAGTGTAGGAGGGTTCTCTTTTCTCCACTTCCTCGCCAACATTTGTTGTTGTTTGTCTTTTGGATGGTGGCCATCCTAACTGGTGTGAGGTGATATCTCATTGTGGTTTTAATTTGCATTTCTCTGACGATTAGCGATGTGGAGCATCTTTTCAGGTGCCTGTTGGCCATCTGAATTTCTTCTTTGGAGAAGTGTCTGTTCAGCTTCTCTGCCCATTTTTTAACTGGCTTATTTGCTTTTTGTTTGTTGAGGTGTGTGAGCTCTTTATGTAATTTGGATGTCAACCCCTTATCGGATACGTCATTTATGAATATATTATCCCATACTGTAGGATCTCTTTTTGTTCTACTGATGGTGTCCTTTGCTGTACAGAAGCTTTTCAGCTTGATATAGTCCCACTTGTTCATTTTTGCTTTTGTTTCCCTTGCCTGGGCGGATATGTTCATGAAAAAGCCACTCATGTTTATGTCCAGCCTCCCTCCATTTTTTGATGGTCTAAACCTCACCCATTCTCTTCAGAGTTCAGCCCAACATCACCTCCTGCTGGAGGCAACAGTCCCTCCCTCCAGGGACCCTCAGCCTCCACCCTCTGACTCAGGGCCTCTGCCTGCCCTCCCAGGGCTGGGGTGGCCACAGAACTACCTGGGAAGAGCTTTTGGTCAGACGAGACCTGCTTCCACCAAACTGCACGACTGCAAAATCAGGAGATTGATGACCGCCATTGTGAGAATAGATGGAGAGAGTTGCCGCCTGGAGCCTGGGCACTCACCATGTGTGACCCTGTGCTGGGACAGCGGCAGAGACAGCCCTGCCTGCCAGCATGGAAGGGCTCAAAAATGGCAAAGTATCATTAGAACTAGTGGTATGTTATTATATTAGTTTTACTGGTGTATTTACATTAAAGCATAAAATCTTATGTGAAAAACCAGGTGTATTTTTCCATGTGTTCACTGTGGCCACATGCAGATCACATTATGGCACATTGCAGCCTTGCCCAGAAGTCCCCACCTTGGGCTACTACTATTTTGCCTTTTACCACCATAGATTAATTTTGCCTGTTTTTTGCACTTTATATAAATGGAATCATACAGCATGAGCTCCTTTGGGTCTGGCTCCCTTCACTCAGCAATATATGTTAATTGTCTATAGGTGTAATAATAATAATAATAATAATAATGATAATAGTATCCCCCTTCCACAGGGACCTGGCACATGGCAAGTGATGAATTAATAGTGCATCTTGGTTAAAGGAACTCGACCCGTTCAACTTTTTTTATCCTAGAATATGACCTGAGTCTTATCTATGGCTGAAAAGGCAGTGGTGGTGAAAATCAGGACGGCAGACAATACCAAGAAGTTTGTTTTCCTGGTTGTTGGTACCTGTGGGTTGGCTTGGCTGTTTATAAATGCCCCTGGTTGTGTCCTGAGGTCATCTCGATCTGGTGGCTCTGGCCCCCTCTTGGGGTCACTGGGCTCTGCCCCTCCTTTCCCCCCCGGGTCCACCAAGGGTGAGTACCTACTCCTTGCCCAGCCTTGTCATCTCCACTTGTGAGATGGACTCCTGCTCTTGTCCTCTGTGATCCTGGGTGGGCCTCTGGGAAGTGAGACATGCAGGGTGCCCCTGGGCCTGGTCTGGCAGGGAGGAAACATTCCTTCCATCCTGCTCTAAGCCCCCAAGTAGAGATCCGTAGGCTGGTGTCTTAGCTCAGAGGTTCCTAGTGGGTGGATTCCCACTGGTCCTGAAGTCACTCCTGTGTACTAGGTCACCCCTGGAGGGACAGGCATGGCTACTTTTGATAGCATCCTTCTACAGATTCTACAGATGGGAAGCCAAGGCTTTGAGTACAGGCTGAGTCTTAATTCAGTGAGCGGGTGAGGAATGCACTCAGCCTGTACCTATTAGGCACCTGCCGTGTGTCCTGATTTGGTACTGAGGACCCAGAGATAAGCTGACCTGTCCAGGCCAAGAACAGCCATGCTCAGGGGAGGGTCTGGGAGTGGAACTTTTTGCCAGGCGTAGGTGAGGGCATTCTAGCAGAGGGAATTGCTTGAGCAAAGACATAACAATATGGAAGTATTCATGGGCCAGCAACTGGGCTGCACTGATAGGAAGAGCATTCAGAAAAGGGGCCAGGTTGAAGCTGGTTCAAGACCCTGCTTGGGGGTGGTACTGGTAAGCCCTGAGACTCCCTTTGGGGTGGGTGCAGGACCCCAGCTCTAGGGCCTCCCTTCTACCCTGTATGACCATGTGCTGGCCAGTTAAACCCCTCCCTCTGGATGATGAATGAATGGGGTGTGGGTGCAGTGAGTCAGTGAATAGGTTTGAAAGCTTCAATCTCGGTCAGGAGTCAGCGAGGGAGTCAGTCAGCCAGGCTCCTAGGTCCACAGGAGTCCCCGGTTTACTACTCATGTTCTCTGGCCTCACCTTCTGAAGCAGGCAGGCCCTGCGCTCAGCCCTGGGGCAGCAGCCTCAGTTTCTCTGGTAGGCCCACCTCCCTTGAGTCAACCAGCCACCAACTTGCTAGACGTACTTGTTTCCTTCGAGGTCCCGACTGCTGTCCCCGGTTTTCCTCTGCTCTTCATGGAGATGGAAGTGTCACTGATGCAGCGTGCTGAGTTGGTCCTAGGGGCTGGGGCCCAAGAAGAAATGTTCAAGGAGGATTTATTCTGGAATGGATTTGTTTTAGGGGACTTGTAATGGCCTCTCTTGCAGCTTCATGTCTTCCGTGTCTGCTCTTCCCTCTACCGCTGGAACCCCTCCCAAGCCGCTTGGGATGGCTCTTCCCCCACCAGGCCTCCGCCCGGCAGTGCCTGCACGAAGATTCCCTGCCCTCTCCTCTCGCTCTGGCCAGGGACTCTTTCCTCCTTGTCCCTGGAGGCCAGAACCCACCCACACCTTCAGGACTACCCCCAACCCAAGCTCTGGCATGGCCCTACTTTGGCCACCAGGCCATTAACCTTTTGTGGCATATGAGCGGTTCTCTACTGCCTTCCCCCAACCAGCCCCCGGCCGGGGCATTTCTGCGCCACTCACGCACCGAGCCACTGAGTGTGGCCATTGTGCCCCTTCTCCCCAGACAGGGAACAGATGGGCAGGCGAAGGGTTAAAATAATTTCAAAAGCGAGTTTCTCCGCCCCTCCTTTCAGCCCCCCATCACCGCAGGCCCTCTGAGACCCTCCCCTCTCGGGATGATTGGATGGGGGACCCGTCAGAGTTCTCCCAGCTGCAGGCACATCCCTGTCCTGGAGAGCCCCGGGTTGGGCACGGAGAGGGGGCAGGTTCACGGGCAGAGCCTGGGCTGGACGGTGGGGCCCGACGTTGGGGCTGAGCAGCCTCCCCGAGCCGGGATCCAGGGCGGGACAGCGGGGCTCCCAGGGCCGTGGCGCGAGGACAGAGGCGGGGCGGTCCCCACACTGGTGACTCGGGACGCGCAGCGGCCTTCTGGCCGGCAGGGGGCGCGCGCAGGCCGGGGCGCGGAGGAGGGCAGCCCTCTGTACCTTACAGAGGGCTTCAGGTCTCTTAACTGAGCTACGCCGCACAACTCCGAGCACCAGCCCTGGGATAACGCCCGGACGACAGCCCCGCCTCCCGGGAGTAATCCCTGCCTCGGACGTGGGCGCATCCTTCCCAGCCTTCTCCAGAGCCTGCGCGCTCACACACTCACACACGCGCACGTACGCGGCTCACACTCAGACACAGACCCGCACTCACCCAGACACACACAGGGACACATGGGAACGCTCGGATCCCTTGAAGAAGGTGGTCATAGGTTCCGTGGTGTGGGTGTACTTATGCAGACACGTCTCTGTGAATCTAAGCACATTTTATTTTCACAGGTTTCTAAGAAACCCCACCTCTTTTTCAAGCTCTCCTCCTGCCATGCCATCCACAGGCATTTCAAGCTACCATCTGTCCTCCACGGTGTGGGTAAGGTTGAGCAAGTTCTAGGGACAAGGCGGCTGACGTCTAAACTCTTACGGCTGACGACACATTGCCACGCCATTCCAGTGGTGGTGACGGAGAGCCCTGCGTGTGGGTGCCGGGAATTGCCCACCCTTTGGGAGTCAGCAGGAGGCCAAGCTCAGGAGAGAAGTCAGAGGCCAGCAGCTGGACTGGGAAGACCCTTGACCTTGAGAGGCCTTCTGGGGCTCTCCAGATTTGTGTTAGCCACGAACATTGATTTGCCCTGAAAATGTAATCATGGTGAACTGGAAAAGACACCCAGGAGACCCGGGAGGAGAGGGCTCTCCCATACCCTGGGGACCTTGGGGGTATCTGAACATATGGGGGCCTCAGTCACTCTGCCTATGATTCCACCATTACCGCCGCAGCCCCCCCTTTTGTTCTGGGGAGTTCTCTTCAAATCCACCGTGCCCCAGAGCGGAGTAACCCTAATCCCAACACAGCCTTTACGGGGCTGACTGGTTGACAGTGACTTCCACTCTGAATAGGTGTGTGTTGTGGGGTGGCTGAGCATCTCCAAACCTCCCTCCCAGCATTTCAGCCCTCAACCTTCTCCGTCCACAGGCCAGCCCCGCGCCACAGCTCAGAAGGTGTTCCCTTTGGCTGGTGCCAGCAGCAAAGGCACTTTCCGGGCTCACACTCTCACACGATCAGAGCTCCAGAATGAGTCTCTGCAGGCCGTTGGGTCTAGGAGCCAGCCCTGCAGAGGTGAGTCACAATGGGACCCACAGGTGGGGAGGGAAACAGGAGGAGACTGAGTCAGCCGTGTGCCAACCCCAGGCTGTCCCTGCACCTGGCGGCCACACTGTCATGCCAGAGGTTGGACTGGGGACTGTGTTTGGAGGCCAAGAACATATCACAGCTTAGGTTTGGAAGCCTTGGCTCCATGCACAGGGATATCCCAGTGTAGTGTGCACACCTCTGCTCCCTGCTGAGCCTTTTCCTCTGCTGTCCAATGGGACAGTAAGGGTCCCCATTTTACAGAAGGGTAAGAACGGCCACTGTGGACCCAGGGGTGGTGCCGGCGTGACCTGGGGAAGGGACTGAGTGCTGGCTTGGAGCTGACTCCAGCTTGTGGGGCTGGTAGCACATGCCATCTCCAAATATCCACACCCAATTGGTTTGTTAGTGTGTGCATGGTTGGTTGGAATTCTGCCCCCCTCCAGAAACAGGACATACTTCTCCAACCGGTTTTTATTTTGTCCTTAAGCCACATGTTTGAAAATAACTTAACAAGGTGCCGTGAATTAAATCTCAGGGCCTGGCCCCCAGCTGGCCTGGCTTAGGGTATGATGGAGGAGGCTTCCAGAGATTTGGTAAGGATCACTGGGCAGCCAATGACTTCCTACAGGTCCCATGTCACTCCGCACCTTGGTTCCCCCAACTCACCAACACTGACTGAGGGCCTACTATGTAAAGGTGAGGTCTTGCATGTTTTTCACACAGATTCCTGCTCACAACTCCCCTGGAAAATAGGGAAGCTATCCCCACTTTACAGATGAGGAAACTGAGGCTCAGAGGTAAAGTGGCTTACCCAAGGTCACCTTATGGGTGAGAGGCAGAGCTGCGATCCAAGCTAGCTCTGTGGATGTCTAGAGGCTGAGCTTCCACCAGGCAGAACAGGAATGAGAGACCACGGAAGTAGTGCCCAGCGTCTAAGGGAGATGATCGAAGAAAGATAAACCTCCAGCTCAGGCTGACAGATTGGGGGCACTTCTGGGAAGAGGTGGCCCTTGGCTTGGTGTGAGAGGTTTGGGGAGAGATGGGGAAGGCATGCAAATAAGAGATTTGGGGATAGAAGGGGGGTGGGAGGTGGGGGGAGGCTGGAGGATGTGCTTAGGCAGATGGGCTGGCTGTGGCATGTGTGGCAGAGCTGGCCTGGTCAGCACACAGGGCAGGCTGGGAGGACTGTAGTGGTAGAGAGCCACAGTGGGCTGGGCATGACCATCTGTCCCACAGGCTTCCTGCAAACAATGCACTTATGAGAATTCTGTGGCCAGAATGGCTCTTGTTCTTTTTTTTTTGTATTAAGATATCATTGATATACACTCTTATGAAGCTTTTACATGAGCAACACTGTGGTTACAACATTCACCCATATTATCGAGTCCCCCACACCCCATTGCAGTCACTGTCCATCAGTGTAGTAAGATGCTGTAGAGTCATTACTTGTCTTCTCTGAGCTACACTGCCTTCCCCATGACCCCCCCCATACCTTGTGTGCCAATCATAATATCTCTCAATCCCCCACCCTCCCCACCTGCTGCCCACACCCCTTCCCTTTGGTAACCACTAGTTCCTTCTTGGAGTCTGTGAGTCCGTTGCTGTTTTCTTCCTTCAGTTTTGCTTCATTGTTATACTCCACAAATGAGGGAAATCATTTGGCACTTGTCTTTCTCTGCCTGGCTTATTTCACCGAGCATAATACCCTCTAGCTCCATCCATGTTGTTGCAAATGGTAGGATTTGTTTCTTTCTTATGGCTGAATAGTATTCCATTGTGGATATGTGCCACCTATTCTTTATCCATTCATCTACTGATGGAGACTTAGGTTGCTTCCATATCTTAGCTATTATAAATAGTGCTGCAGTAAACATAGGGGTACATATGTCTTTTTGAATCTGAGAAATTATTTTCTTTGGGTAAATTCCTAGGAGTGGAATTCCTGTGTCAAATGGTATTTCTATTTTTAGTTTTTTGAGGAACCTACACATTGCTTTCCACAATGGTTGAACTAATTTACCTTCCCACCAGCAGTGTGGGAGGGTTCGCCTTTCTCTGCATCCTCACGAGCATTTGTTGTTCCTAGTCTTTCCTATGTTGGCCATCTTAACTGGTATGAGATGATATCTCATTGTGGTTTTAATTTGCATTTCCCTGATAATTAGCGATGTGGAGCATCTTTTCATGTGCCTGTTGGCCATCAGAATTTCTTCTTTGGAGAAGTGTCTGTTCATATCCTCTGCCCATTTTTTAATAGGGTTATTTGCTTTTTGGGTGTGGAGGCATGTGAGTTCTTTATATATTTTGGATGTTAACCCCTTGTCGGATATGTCGTTTACAAATATATTCCCCCATATTGTAGGATGCCTTTTTGTTCTACTGATGGTGTCCTTTGCTGTACAGAAGCTTTTTAGTTTGATGTAGTCCCATGTGTTCATTTTTGCTTTTGTTTCCTTTGCCTAAGGAGATGCATTCAGAAAAAAGTTGCTCATGTTTATATTCAAGAGATTTTTGGCTATGTTTTCTTCTAAGGGTTTTATAGTTTGATGACTTACATTCAGGTCTTTGATTCATTTCAAGTTTACTTTTGTGTATAGGGTTAAACAATAATCCAGTTTCTTTCTCTTGCATGTAGCTGTCCAGTTTTGCCAACACCAGTTGTTGAAGAGGCTGTCATTTCCCCACTGTATATCCATAGCTCCTTTATCATATATTAATTGACCACATATGTTTGGGTTTATATCTGGGCTCTCTAGTCTGTTCCATTGGTCTATGGGTTTGTTCTTGTGTCAGTATCAAATTGTCTTGATTACTATGGCTTTGTAGTAGAGCTTGAAGTTAGGGAGTGTAATCTGCTCCCCCTCCCCAATTTTATTCTTCCTTCTCAGGATTGCTTTGGCTATTTGGGGTCTTTTGTGGTTCCATATGAATTTTAGAACTATTTGTTCTAGTTCATTGAAGAATGCCTTCAGTATTTTGATAGGGTTTCAGTGAATATGTAGATTGCTTTAGGCAGAATGGCCATTTTGACAATATTAATTCTTCCTATCCATGAGCACAGGATGTACTTCCATTTATTGGTGTCTTCCTTAATTTCATTCATGAGTGTCTTGTAGTTTTCAGTGTATAGGTCTTTCACCTCCTTGGTTAGGTTTGTTCCTAGGTATTTTGTTCTTTTTGATGCAATTGTGAGTGGAACTGTTTTCCTGATTTCTTCTTCTGCTAGTTCATCATTAGTATATAGGAATGCAACAGATTTCTGTGTATTATTTCTGTATATTGCAACTTTGCTGAATTCAACTATTAGTTCTAGTAGTTTTGGAGTGGATTCTTTAGGGTGTTTTTATGTACAATATCATGTCATCTGCAAACAGGGACAATTTAAATTCTTCTTTACCAATATGGATGTCTTTTGTTTCTTTGTGTTGTCTGATTGCTATGGCTAGGACCTCCAATACTATGTTGAATGAAAGTGGGGAGAGCGAGCATCCTTGTCTTGTTCCCAATCTTAAAGGAAAAGCTTTCAGCTTCTCGCTGCTATAGTGTTGGCTGTGGGTTTGTCATATATGGCCTTTATTATGTTGAGGTACTTGCCCTCTATACCCATTTTGTTGAGAGTTTTTATCATGAATGGATGTTGAATTTTGTCTATTGCTTTTTTGACATCTGTGGAGATAATCATGTGGTTTTTGTAACTTTTGCTGATGTGGTGGATGATGTTGATGGGTTTTCAAATGTTGTACCATCCTTGTATCCATGGAATAAATCCTACTTGATCATGATGGATGATCTTTTTGATGTATTTTTGAATTCGGTTTGCTAATATTTTGTTGAGTATTTTTGCATCTATGTTCATCAGGGATATTGGTCTGTAATTTTCTTTTTTTCTGGTGTCCTTGCCTAGTTTCAGTATTACGGTGATACTGGCCTCATAGAATGAGTTTGGAAGTATTTCCTCGTCTACTTTTTGGAAAACTTTAAGAAGTATGGGTATTAAGTGTTCTCTAAATGTTTGATAAAATTCAGCAATGAAGTCATCTGGTACAGGGATTTTGTTCTTAGATAGTTTTTTGATTACCAGTTCAATTTCATTGCTGGTAATAAGTCTGTTGAGATTTTCTATTTCTTCCTGGGTCAGTCTTGGAAGGTTGTATTTTTCTAGTAAGTTTTCTATTCTCCTAGGTTATCCAATTTGTTGGCATACAATTTTTCATAGTATTCTCTAATAATTCTTTGTATTTCTGTGGTGTCCACAGTGATTTTTCCTTTCTCATTTCTGATTCTGTTTATGTGTGTACACTCTCTTTTTTCCTTGATAAGTCTGGCTAAGGGTTTATCTATTTTGTTCATTTTCTCAAAGAATCAGCTCTTGGTTACATTGATTCTTTCTATTGTTTTATTCTTCTCGATTTTATTCATTTCTGCTCTGATCTTTACTATGTCCCGCATTCCACTGACTTTGGGTCTCATTTGTTGTTCTTCTAGTACATGAATTGTGAGTTTATACTGATCATATGGGATTGTTCTTCTTTCCTGAGGTAAGCCTGCATTGCAATATACTTCTGTCTTAGCACAGCCTTCGCTGCGTCCCACAGATTTTGCGGTGTTGAGTTATTGTTTTCATTTGTCTCCATATATTGCTTGGTCTCTGTTTTATTTGGTCATTGATCCATTGATTACTTAGGAGTATGTTGTTAAGCCTCCACGTGTTTGTGGGCCTTTTTGTTTTCTTTGCATGGTTTATTTCTAGCTTCGTACCTTTGTGGTCTGAGAAGCTAGTTTATTTCTGTTTTCATACCTTTGTGGTCTGAGAAGCTGGTTGGTACTATTTCAATCCTTTTGAATTTACTGAGGCTCTTTTTGTGGCCTACTATATGATCTATTCTTGATTTTATTTTATTTTACAAAGGTGTTATTGATATACACTCTTATGAAGGTTTCACATGAAAAAACAATGTGATTACTACATTTACCCATATTATCAAGTCCCCACCCATACCCCAATGCAGTCAGTGTCCTTCAGTGTAGAAAGATGCCACAGATTCACTATTTACCTTCTCTGTGCTACACTGTTTTCCTAGTGACCCCCATACCATGTGTACTAAACATAATACCCCTAAATCCCCTTCTCCCTCCCTCCCCACCCACCCTCCCCCTTGGTAACCACTAGTTCCTTCTTGGAGTCTCTGAGTCTGCTGCTGGTTTGTTCCTTCAGTTTTGCTTCGTTGTTATACTCCACAAATGAGGGAAATTTTTTGGCAATTGTCTTTCTCCGCCTGGCTTATTTCACTGAGCATAATATCCTCCAGCTCCATCCATGTTGTTGCAAATGGTAAGGTTTGTTTCTTTCTTATGGCTGAATAGTATTCCATTGTGTATATGTACCACATCTTCTTTATCCATTTATCTACTGATGGACATTTAGGTTGCTTCCATATCTTGGCTATTGTAAAAAGTGCTGCAATAAACATAGCGGTGCATAGGTCTTTTTGAATCTGAGAAGTTGTATTTTTTGGGTAAATTCCAAAGAGGGGATTCCCGGGTCAAATGGTATTTCTATTTTTAGTTTTTTGAGGCACCTCCATATTGCTTTCCACAATGGTTGAACTAGCTTACGTTCCCACCAGCAGTGTAGGAGGGTTCCCGTTTCTCCACATCCTTGCCAGCATTTGTTGTTCTTAGTCTTTTGGATGGTGGCCATTTTTACTGGTGTGAGGTGATATCTCATTGTGGTTTTAATTTGCATTTCCCTGATGATTAGCAATGTGGAGTATCTTTTCATGTGTCTGTTGGCCATCTGAATTTCTCCTTTGGAGAACTGTCTCTTCATATCCTCTGCCCATTTTATAATCGGGTTATTTGCTTTTTGGGTGTTGAGGCATACAAGTTCTTTATATATTTTGGATGTTAACCCCTTGTCAGAATGTCATTTACAGACATATTCTCCCATACTGTAGGGTGCCTTTTTGTTCTGTTGATGGTGTCCTTTGCCATACAGAAACTTTTTAGTTTGATATAGTCCCATGAGTTCATTTTTGCTTTTGTTTCCTTGCTCAAGGAGATGCGTTCAGGAAGAAGGTGCTCATGCTTATATTCATGGGATTTTTGCCTATGTTGTCTTCTAACAATTAGATGGTTTCATGACTTACATTCAGGTCCATGATCCATTTTGAGTTTACCTTTGTGTATGAGGTTAAACAATAATCCAATTTTATTGTCTTGCTTGTAGCTGTCCAGTTTTGCCAACACCAGCTGTTGAAGAGGCTGTCATTTCCCCATTGTATGTCCATGGCTCCTTTATCATATATTAATTCACCATATATAGTTGGGTTTATATCAGGGCTCTCTAGTCTGTTCCATTGGTCTATGGGTCTGTTCTTGTGCCAGTACCAAATTGTCTTAATTACTATAGCTTTGTAGTAGAGCTTGAAGTTGGGGAGCACAATTCCCCAGCTTTATTCTTCCTTCTCAGGATTGCTTTGGCTATTCTGGGTCTTCTGTGGTTCCATATAAATTTTAGAACGATTTTCTCTAGTTTGTTGAAGAATGCTATTGGTATTTTGATAGGAATTGTATTGAATGTGTAGATTGCTTTAGGCAGGATGGTCATTTTGACAATATTAATTCTTCCTATCCATAAACATGGGATGTGTTTCCATTTATTGGTATCTTCTTTAATTTCTCTCATGAGTGCCTTGTAGTTTTCAGAGTATAGGTCTTTCACTTCCTTGGTTAGGTTTATTCCTAGGTATTTTATTCTTTTTGATGCAACTGTGAATGGACTTGTTTTCCTGATTTCTCTCTCTACTAGTTCATTGTTAGTGTATAGGAATGCCACAGATTTCTGCATATTTATTTTGTATCCTGGGACTTTGCTGAATTCAGATATTAGATCTAGTAGTTTTTGAGTGTAGTCTTTAGGGTTTTTATGTACAATATCATGTCATCTTCAAACAGGGACAGTTTAACTTCTTCCTTGCCAATCTGGATGCCCTTTATTTCTTGGTGTTGCCTGATTGCTGTGGCTAGGACCTCCAGTACTATGTTGAATAGAAGTGGGGAGAGTGGGCATCCTTGTCTTGTTCACAATCTTAAAGGAAAAGCTTTCAGCTTCTCACTGTTAAGTATAATGTTGGCTGTGTGTTTGTCATATATGGCCTTTATGATGTTGAGGTACTTGCCCTCTCTACCCATTTTATTGAGAGTTTTTATCATGAATGGATGTTGAATTTTGTCAAATGCTTTTTCAGCATCTATGGAGATGATCATGTGCATTTTGTCCTTCTTTTTGTTGATGTGGTGGATGATGTTGATGGATTTTCGAATTTTGTACCATCCTTGCATCCCAGGGATGAATCCCAGTTGATCATGATGGATGATCTTTTTGATGTATTTTTGAATTTGGTTTGCTAATATTTTGTTGAATATTTCTGCATCTATGTTCATCAGGGATATTGGTCTGTAATTTTCTTTTTTTTTGGTGTCTTTCCCTGGTTTTGGTATTAGAGTTATGCTGGCTTCATAGAATGAGTTTGGAATTATTCCCTCTTCTTCTACTCTTTGGAAACCTTTAAGAAGGATGGGTATTAGGTCTTCACTAAATGTTTGATAAAATTCAGCAATGAAGCCATCTGGTCCAGGGGTTTTGTAGGTAGGTTTATGATTACCAGTTCAATTTCATTGCTGATAATTGGTCTGTTCAGATTTTCCTTTTCTTTCTGGGTCAGCCTTAGAAAGTTGTATTTTCTAGAAAGTTATCCGTTTCTTCTTAGTTATCGAGTTTCTTACCATATAATTTTTCATAGTAATCTCGAATAATTTCTTGTATTTCTGTGGTATCCATACTGATTATTCCTTTCTCATTTCTGATTCTGTTTATGTGAGTAGACTCTTTTTTTCTTGATAAGTCTGGCTAGGGGTTTATCTATTTTGTTTATTTTCTCAAAGAACCAGCTCTTCTTTCATTGATTCTTTCTATTGTTTTATTATTCTTGATTTTATTTATTTATGCTCTAATCTTTATTATGTCCCTCCTTATACTGACTTTGAGCCTCATTTGTTCTTCTTTTTCTAGTTTTTGTCAATTATGAGTTTAGACTGCTCATATGGGATTGTTCTTCTTTCCTGAAGTAGGCCTGTATTGCAATATACTTTCCTCTTAACATGTCCTTCACTGCATTCCACAGATTTTGTGGTGTTGAATTATTGTTGTCATTTGTCTCCATATATTGCTTGATCTCTTTTTTTATTTGGTCATTGATCCATTGATTATTTAGGAGCATGTTGTGAAACCTCCATGTGTTTGTGGGATTTTTCATTTTCTTTGTGTAATTTATTTGTAGTTTCACACCTTAGTGGTCTGAGAAACTGGTTGGTACAATTTCAATCTTTTAAAATTTATCAAAGCTCTTTTTGTGGCCTAGTATATGATCTATTCTCGAACATGTTCCATGTGCACTTGAGAAGAATGTGTATTCGGCTGCTTTTGGGTTTAGAGTTCTGTAGATGTCTGTTAGGTCCATCTCTTCTAATATGTTGTTCAGTGCCTGTCTCCTTACTTATTTTCTGTCTGGTTGATCTGTTCTTCCCTGTGAATGGAGTGTTGAAGTCTCCTATAATGAATGCATTGCATTCTATTTCCTCCTTTAATTCTGTTAGTATTTGTTTCACATATGTAGGTGCTCCTGTGTTGGGGGCATAGATATTTATAATGGTTATATCTTCTTGTTGGGTTGACCCTTTTATCATTATGTAATATCCTTCTTTGTCTCTTGTGACTGTCTTTGTTTTGAAGTCTATTTTGTGTGATACTAGTACTGCAACTCCTGCTTTTTTCTCCCTATTAGTTGCATGAAATATCTTTTTCCATCCCTTCACTTTTAGTCTGTGTATATGTTTGGGTTTAAAATGAGTCTGTTGTAGGCAGCATATAGATGGGTCTTGTTTTTTTTATCCATTCAGTGACTCTATGTCTTTTGATTGGTGCATTCAGTACATTTACGTTTAGGGTGATTATCAAATGGTATGTTCTTATTGGCATTACAGGCTTTAGATTTGTGTTTACCAAAGGTTCAAGGTTAACTTCCTTACTATCTAAGAGTCTAACTTAACTCATTTAATATGCTATTACAAACACAATCTAAAGGTTCTTTTTTTTCTCCCCCTTTTTCTTCCTCCTCCATTCTTTATATATTAGGTATCATATTCTGTACTCTTTGTCTATCCCTTGATTAACTTTGGGGATAGTTAATTTAATTTGGCATTTGCTTAGTAATTAACTGTTCTACTTTCTTTACTGTGGTTTTATATATTTATTTATTTATTTAATATAATTTATTTTATTATCATTAATCTACAATTACATGTGCAATATTATGGTTATTAAACTACCCCTTCATCAGTTCCCCCCCACCAACCCCATTACAGTCACTGTCCATCAGCGTAGTGAGACGCTATAGAATCACTACTTGTCTTCTCTGCGTTGTACAGCCCTCCCCGTGCCCCCCAACATTACGTCTGCTAATTGTAATGCCCCTTTTTCCCTCTTATCCCTCCCTTCCCACCCATTTTCCCCAGTCCCTTTCCCTTTGGTAACTATTAGTCCGTTCTTGGGTTCTGTGAGTCTGCTGCTGTTTTGTTCCTTCAGTATTTTTCTTTGTTCTTATACTCCACATATGAGTGAAATCATTTGATACTTGTCTTTTTCGGCTTGGCTTATTTCACTGAGCATAATACCCTCTAGCTCCATCCATGTTGTTGCAAATGGTAGGATTTGTTTTCTTCTTATGGCTGAATAATATTCCATTGTGTATATGTACCACATCTTCTTTATCCATTCATCTACTGATGGACACTTAGGTTGCTTCCATTTCTTGGCTATTGTAAATAGTGCTGCAATAAACATAGGGGTGCATCTGTCTTTTTCAAATTGGGCTGCTGCATTCTTAGGGTAAATTCCTAGGAGTGAAATTCCTGGGTCAAATGGTATTTCTATTTTGAGTTTTTTGAGGAACCTTCATACTGCTTTCCACAATGGTTGAACTCATTTGCAGTCCCACCAGCAGTGTAGGAGAGTTCCCTTTTTTCCACATCCTCGCCAACATTTGTTGTTGTTTGTGTTTTGGATGTTGGCCATCCTCACTGGTGTGAGGTGATATCTCATTGTGGTTTTAATCTGCATTTCTCTAATGATTATCAATGTGGAGCATCTTTTCATGTGCCTGTTGGCCATCTGAATTTCTTCTTTAGAGAAGTGTCTATTCATGTCCTCTGCCCATTTCTTAATAGGATTATTTGCTTTTTGTTTGTTAAGGTGCATGAGTTCTTTATATATTTTGGATGTCAACCCTTTATCAGATACGTTTTTTATGAATATATTCTCCCATACTGTAGGATGTCTTTTTGTTCTACTGATGGTGTCCTTTGCTGTACAGAAGCTTTTCAGCTTGATATAGTCCCACTTGTTCATTTTTGCTTTTGTTTCCCTTGCCCAGGGAGATATGTTCATGAAGAAGTTGCTCATGTTTATGTCCAAGAGATTTTTGCCTATGTTTTTTTTTAAGAGTTTTATGGTTTCATGACTGACATACAGGTCTTTGATCCACCTTGAGTTTACCTTTGTTTATGGGGCTAGACAGTAGTCCAGTTTCATTCTCTTACATGTAGCTGTCCAGTTTTTCCAACACCACCTGCTGAAGAGGCTGTCATCTCCCCATTGTATATCCAAGGCTCCTTTATCAAATATTACTTGACTGTATATGTTTGGGTTAATATTTGGATTTTCTATTCTATTCCACTGGTCTGTGGGTCTGTTTTTGTGCCAATACCAAATTGTCTTGATTACTGTGGCTTTGTAGTAGAGCTTGAAGTCAGGAAGCATAATTCCCCCTGTTTTATTCCTCCTTCTCAGGATTGCTTTGGCTATTCGGGGTCTTTTGTGGTTCCATATGAATTTTAGAATTATTTGTTCCAGTTCATTGAAGAAAGCTGTTGGTAGTTTGATAGGGATTGCATTGAATCTGTAGATTGCTTTAGGTAGTATAGCCATTTTGACAATATTTATTCTTCCTAGTCAAGAGCATGGGATGCATTTCCATTTGTTAGTGTCCTCTTTAATTTCTCTTAGGAGTGTCTTGTAGTTTTCAGGTACAGGTCTTTCACTTCCTTGGTTAGGTTTATTCCTAGGTATTTTATTCTTTTTGATGCAATTGTGAATGGAATTGTTTTCCTGATTTCTCTTTCTGTTAGCTCATCGTTAGTGTATAGGAAAGCAACAGATTTCTCTGTGTTAATTTTGTGTCCTGCAACTTTGCTGAATTCAGACACTCTTTCTAGTTGTTTTGAAGTGGAGTCTTTAGGGTTTTTTATGTACAATATCATGTCATCTGCAAATAGTGACAATTTGACTTCTTCTTTACCAATCTGGATGCCTTGTATGTCTTTGTTTTGTCTGATTGCCGTGCCTAGGACCTCCAGTACTATGTTGAATAACAGTGGAGAGAGTGGGCATCCCTGTCTTGTTCCCGATCTTAGATGAAAAGCTTTCAGCTTCTTGCTGTTAAATATGATGTTAGCTGTGGGTTTGTCATTTATGGCCTTTATGATGTTGAGGTACTTGCCGTCTATACCCATTTTGTTGAGAGTCTTAATCAGGAATGGGTGCTGAATTTTGTCAAACGCTTTTTCAGCATCTATGGAGATGATCATGTGGTTTTTGTTCTTCTTTTTATTGATCTGGTGGATGATGTTGATGGATTTTCGAATGTTGTACCATCCTTGCATCCCTGGGATGAATCCC
The DNA here is from genome assembly GCA_032199065.1 of Smutsia gigantea. Lineage (NCBI taxonomy): Eukaryota > Metazoa > Chordata > Mammalia > Pholidota > Manidae > Smutsia > Smutsia gigantea. The sequence goes on from JAVSCE010016875.1 coordinate 21,559, forward strand.
ACTTGATCATGGTGTATGATCCTCTTGATGTATTTTTGAATTCGGTTTGCTAATATTTTGTTGAGTATTTTTGCATCCACATTCATCAGGGATATTGGTCTGTAATTTTCTTTTTTGGTGAGGTCTTTGCCCAGGTTTTGGTATTAGAGTGATGCTGGCTTCATAGAATGAGTTTGGAAGTATTCCCTCCTCTTCTATTTTTTGGAAAACGTTAAGGAGAATGGGTGTTATTTCTTCTCTATATGTCTGGTAGAATTCAGAGGTGAATCCTTCAGGCCCGGGGGTTTTGTTCTTGGGTAGTTTTTTGATTACCAATTCGATTTCGTTGCTGGTGATTGGTCTGTTTAGTTTTTCTGTTTCTTGCTTGGTCAGTCTTGGAAGGTTGTATTTTTCTAAGAAGTTGTCCATTTCTTCTATGTTTTCCAGCTTGTTAGCATATAGGTTCTCATAATATTCTCTTATGATTCTTTGTATTTCTGTGGGGTCCGTCGTGATTTTTCCTTTCTCATTTCTGATTGTGTTTATGTGTGTAGATTCTCTTTTTCTCTTAATGAGTCTGGCTAGGGGTTTATCTATTTTGTTTATTTTTTCAAAGAACCAGCTCTTGGTTTTATTGATTTTTTCTATTGTTTTATTCTTCTCAATTTCATTTATTTCTTCTCTGATCTTTATTATTTCCCTCCTTCTGGTGACTTTGGGCCTCATTTGTTCTTCTTTTTCCAATTTCAGTAATTGTGTCTTTAGACTATTCATTTGGGAATGTTCTTCCTTCTTTAAATAGGCCTGGATTGCAATATACTTTCCTCTTAGAACTGCCTTTGCTGTGTCCCACAGAAGTTGTGGCTTTGTGTTGTTGTTGTCATTAGTCTCCATATATTCTTTGATTTCTGTTTTGATTTGTTCATTAACCCATTGATTAATTAGGAGAGTGTTGTTAAGTCTCCAATGTATTTGTGAGCCTTTTTGATTTCTTTCTAAAATTTATTTCTAGTTTTATACCTTGGTGATCTGAGAAGTTGCTTGGTAGCGTTTCAATATTTTTGAAATTACTGAGGTTCTTTTTGTGGCCTAGTATGTGGTCTATTCTTGAAAATGTTCCATGTGCACTTGAGAAGAATGTGTATCCTGTTGCTTTTGGGTGTAGAGTTCTGTAGATGTCTGTTAGGTCCATCTGTTCTAGTGTGTTGTTCAGTGCCTCTGTGTCTTTATTTATTTTCTGTCTGGTTGATCTGTCCTTTGGAGTGAGTGGTGTGTTGAAGTCTCCTAAAATGAATGCATTGCTGTCTATTTCCTCCCTTAATTCTGTTAGTATTTGTTTCACATATGCTGGCGCTCCTGTGTTGGGTGCATATATATTTATAATAGTTATATCTTCTTGTTGGACTGACCCCTTTATCATTATGTAATGTCCTTCT
>JAVSCE010016876.1:0-83475 GCA_032199065.1 Smutsia gigantea
GAATTAGATGTGATAACACCTTACAGGCCTGCCTAATTATTTCACAGAATAGACAATAAATAGCAAGACTGTTTCCTTCTAGTTCTTCTTAAGACTATGTATATTTCCCTTTACATATGAGCTGATTTTCAAAAAGTATTGTAACTACAGCTCCTTAGCAAAATTAATTCCATCAGATTAAGGTCCTGAACAAACTCACTTCCCTTCAACTGGGATCCAGATGACCCACGATTGGTCTCCTTAGTAAGGTTTACTCATCTCTGTTCAACAGCCACCCAGCCCAACACTGATTTACTGATCACCAATACACACCAGGGAGGCACTGAGCCAGGGCAGTTCTAAAGATTGAAAGTTATATTGACAAGTACATCCTGGAAATGATGAAAATACTATTACTAGAACAAACCTAAGTGTAAACAAACATACCGTACATTTAAGCTCATTCTAGAACAGAGTTCCTCAGATAGCAGAACTTGAAGCTGGGCCCAGGATATCTTTGAGACTCTAATTTTTGTCAACTCTCTCTCCTTCTCAATCCTGTTTCCTCAGTGGGGATGAGGCAATACCAGATATTTCACCATTAAAAATTATCAAAGCACCTTCAACTTCTCTCTCTACACCCACCTGTCTCCTCAAGCAATGAATGATCTTCTGGTTTTTAGGAGGTGGAGGTAGCTCCTCATGAGTCTGGCAATCCCATTGTAGAAGAGACTCTACATTGTAATGTCCACATAGTCATTTCTTTTGGGCAACTTTCAAATTGTGGACAAGGAGCTGAGGGTCAAAGGTAACAAGAGTTTATGACTTTGAGCCAACTTGGTGGTTTGCAAGTTAAGCACTTGGTAATGTGACTGAGAAAATAGTCATCAAAATCCCAGGAGGATCATTCAGTCCAACAACAAATTCAAGAATGAACCTAACAGAAACATATAAATTGGTACAGGGCCATTTAGACATATATCAAGAAAACTGTAAATGTGCTAGTGCAAACGATTTTGTCTGAGTCATTTCAGCGATCATACATTCTATCAGGGTTGTTTCCCTCTCTAGAGAATCAGTGTAACTTTACAGAAAAAGAGTTTCAACTAAGCAGAATATTTTTTGTTTTGTTTCACTATATTGGATAGGAACAGTCCTGTGACAAAATCTAACACTTTTATGTCTACCACTTAAAATAGTTTAGTTACTAAAATAAGAATGCACACAGCAACTTACTACTAGACTGGGCTTCCGAATTGGGATAACTTTAGAAATTATGTTGTTATTTGGGAAATAATTGTTTGAAATGTTTCAATATAGGCCCTTTAATAATTTCTCTATATTCTTACTAATTTAAGTTTTATTGTTACATGACAAAATATCAGATACTAGCTGGCTTTCGATTGCAATGCCTTGTTAACTTCTAGATTCATATTAGATCAATGTATGTCAGTCCCTTGAGAAGACATGTTGTTCCAGCTGTAGCCCACAACAGGTATCAGCAGCCTTAAGCAAAGCCATAGACCTAATTCAGTGAAGTAGCGTGATTCTCAGCACGGTGCTGGCCCCAATGAGCTTTGAATGCCTAGAATAATTACCCAATTAAAAAAAAAAACTGTGGAAGTAGGGAGGTATGTCCTACTGTGATTTGACATGTACTTTTGTGGAGAAATGTAAAATCTAGCTCATTTGAAAGAGACAAATGTGAAAATTATGCAAGTCAGTAGATAGAAATTTTGCACTGTATCTCTCAGTCTACAGATTTGAATTCTTACAAGCTTCTCATACAATTTGCACATTTTTTTTCATGTCCTTAGCACAAATCTATTCCTGTGTCTGTTTTAAATATGATAGAAGAGTATAGGTGACAATGACTTTTTATAAAACTATATAGAAAATGAGTAGGAAGAATAGAAAAGGTCCTTCCTTTTTAAGACAAAGAAATGGGCTTTAAAATTTCAGAACCGTGGTGACTAATTAAATGCTTATTTTCCTGCTCTGGGGAATTCTATAGGGATTACTTATATGTACATTATAAACTTGATCAAATTTCATGTTCTCTAAGATAAATAACATGCCCAGGGCTGTAGCCTCAGAGGCACGTGCATTCTTCAAGATCCCACTGTCTTTTTCGCCCTGGGCTTCCTGGACTTTATTATGACCTGCATCCACGTGTCTGTCGTCTCCTACTTTCCTTTTCTCTGCCTCTTATTTAAATATAAAAGTATGTATCTTTGAGCTCTGCTGTAAATTCTTCCAATCTTTACATATTTTCCATTGGTAAGTGTATCTAATATTATGACTTCATATACCATGCCTAATAATTCCAGAGCAAAGCCTATAACATATCCAACTGAGACTTGCCCTGGATCCTCCACCTAAGTCTTTCTGGCTGCCAGCTCATCTTGTGCTCTATACTATATTCATCTTTCCTCAGATTTGTTCTTTTTCCTATAATTCCGACTCTTAAGGAATAGCTCCACCATTCAGTGTCTCAGCATGGAAATCCATGAATTGTATTTGAACGTTCCCTCTCCCACATTCTCCATAGCTAATCAGTCACCCAGTGATGTTTTTTTTCAATCACTACCTTCAAAATATTTCCAGAGTCAGTCCTTCTGCCCCTCTCCCTACTGCTTATCTTAGGCACATAGGATTCCTTTTCTGGATTCCTGAAATATGCTTCTTGTAATCCCTTTCTTAAATCCTTGTGGTAAGCAGAGTAACAGCCCCCAAAGATGTCCCTGTCGTAACCCTTAGAACTTGGGAATATGTTATCTAACGTGGCAAAAGGGACTTCGCAGATAGGATTAAGTTTAAGGATCTTACTTTGGGCAAGACCATCCTTGACCTGTGGGCAAATACTAATCAAATAATACAAACCTTTAAAAGCTGAGAATATTTTCCAGAAATATTCTATCAATAAGAAAAGGGTATGTGTGTCACCATGCAGAGTCGGGGAAGCAATCCGGGATATGGTCTCTTAAATAGGATTTAACTCAATTATTTTTTAATTACACCTTCCTCACTATTTCCGGAGTCACCTGGTTTTTGGGGGACACGTCAGAACATTTCCTTCCGGCTCATCTAGGATCCCTTTCCCTTGGCCTTTTACTACACATCCATCTTCTTTGAAACATCCAAATCATCTATAATCTCCTTTCCCCTCTTTTCGTGCTTATAGATTTATGCCTTTTGTATGCTTATCTTTACATAAATATCTTTAGTATCAGTTTAGGAGGTTTGGGGAGGGAGTTTAGCTCAGTCTACCGTCTTTAAATAAAGTGCCTCCATCTTCAATGTTCTTTCCTTTCCAAACCCTTTAAAGAAAATCAGTTTTTGCCTACATGCCCCTTTCTGCCCTGGCAGATGTGAACAACATCTTCTTGATATAAGGATCAGAGGAATCCAGACAGATTTTTATAAAACAAAAGCTATTCTGAGATCAAATGACTTCGTTACATATTAAAGATTTATATAAAACACAATACGAAAAATAACACTTTTTTTTTGGAAAATATCAAAAAGATTCCCAAAGCTATATTCCCCCAGAGAAGTTGAAACCCAAGAGACAGTGAACAGAACACAGATTTTTAATTTAAATAAAGGAACCCCCCCTAAGTTGTTGCTCTGTAAAGAGCATAGAGGTTTTTCTTGTAAGCAGGAAATTTAAGGTCAGATGTCAAAACCCAGTATCTGATTAGAGTCGAATGTCAGCCTTTTCTTACTTTCATATTTTATACTCAGTATATATATTACTTTAATCTTTCCTCACTTTTTGGAGAAGGGCCAGCCTTAAAATGCATGTTTTCAAATGATTTGAATAGAATCTTGTCTGAAATGCAAAACATGGTTTCTTTTTTAACATCTTGTGGTTAAGATTGTTCCCTGTGTCCTCATGGTTTTGTTGGCTTCTTGGGAAGGGGCGGGAGAGACCAAGTGTAAAAACAAAGAGAGGGAAAGAGAGAGAGAGATGAAAGGCACCAATAATGATCATTTTTCTTAAATACAAAGCAAGTCTTCTCAAATCCTTTCCAGACTGAGCCTTGGTCCTTTCTATAACTCTTCAAGATCAATTCAAATTTTAGTCAAGTAAGACAATTTGTCTTTATTTTGGCCCCAATCACGAGGGTTATGAAGTCACCATTAATCTGTCTTTAAGAATTCTTTTAAGAAAAGATACTTAATTTTAAAAGAGAAGTGTGTTTCATAGAAGCCTTCAATCATAAATGGTAAATTTTACAGAAAACAGAATTTGCAGTCAGGCCAATCCTGCATTACTCATAAGGTCACTCTGCCGCTCGAGCCCACAGTTCTTGGAGTAAATGACGATATGGTCATTGTTATAAGAAACAGGACACTTGCCAAGGAAAAATTCTCATGACAAACCTAACTATTTGCAGGCAACAGAGAGTCAATAACTAGACCAAAAATAAATAAATAAATAAATAAAAAGCAGAGAAAGGAAGAGGAAAAGTAAAGAAGGAGAAGAGGACATGTTTTGATCATATTTTTTAAAGGATAAAATCGAAATATTATAAATTTCCTTCCTTTACCATTGACCAAACATGCTGCAAAATAACTTCTGAATTTGATGTGTTTCCTGACCTCCATGGGGAGTATTCTCTGAGCAGTCTGAGAAGAAAAGAAAAAAAGAAACGAGCACCACACCATTTGGAAACCATTTGTAAGCATCCGCAGGTGTCATTTGTTAGATTATAAGAGAGCTAATAAAGCTCTATCTTGTGCATGTTATTGCATATAACTTCAATCTACTGTTTCTGCATAAATAAGAAAGTAAGAGTCTGACGTGATTAGTTTGAGAAGGTGATAACGAGAAAATATTCTGACCCATTCACAGCTTGTCCAAAACACAGAGCAGAGGAGTCACACATCTGGACACACCGTCATTTAAGGGTATAGTTATTGCATTAACATCAATTTCAGCCTGCATTCAATTTAAGGCTAGTATCTATATGGATTAAAAATTAAACTGTGCCTCTGCTACTAAGGTGACATGTCATTCCAAGCAGTAATCAAGTCTCAAAAGTACCTTCCAAGCAGTTTTGAGGAGGTCTTTCTCCAGCATGGCTCAATAAGAATGAGTCACAGAGCTTTGAGCTGAACATGCAAGGCAGGTGGGGCAAGCAAGCTGCAGCGGTGAAAGCTTGGCATATTGCCTTTTCTTAGAAATCAATACAGTCTGGGTCAGACCTGGAGTTCTGTTACAAAGACTTTGGATTCTGAGCTTGCAAGAAAATCTGTCCCTGTCCAAAGCCACCCTCGGTGTGAGAGTCGTTCTCGGAAGTTATGTAAATTGTAGGAGTACCGTGAAGAGCTGGGCAGCCTACGTGATCTCAGGAACAAGCCTAGCCAGAGGAGGGCATCCAGGGGAGGAGATTAGAAGCAATCAGGAAACATGAGGAAATACTAAAGGGACTGGGGAAAGATCAAAGAGGCGTGTGACAGCCTCTAAACATATCTGAAGAGCAGAAGATAGGCGAACGGGAAGAAGACAAAACTCAAAGCTAATGTTCTCTTTCTGGGGACTTGTTTTGGTTCGACCTGAAAAGGCAGAGCCCGGACTGATGTGGGGTATTAGGGGGAGATATAATTTAGTCAAGGAAAAGGTCTCTAACTTGTTTCTACCAGAGTGACTGACACAAGGAGAAACTACGTTAGTAGTTTCTAGTCCGGGTAAGAGTGTCAAAGCAAAGTTTAGGTAAGGTTTGGGGTAATCAAGCATTGGAGCAGTGTTGAATTCCATTACTTCTGAGGTCCTTCCAACCTTTCAGGTTAAAAAGATCTGGCTTGGTCTGAGCATCCAGGCACACACTGAACCCCATCATGGAACCATGCCTGCTTCATGTGTCACGATTCCACAAACTATTATTTTCTCCAGAAACTGGCAATGAAGATCAAATACAGCTTGCATTTGGTTCATATACTTACTAAAAGCAAAGACTGTGCTCTTATCATTCACAATTTTACATCTTTCTAGGTACATGACTTTATAGGGGTCTCAACAGGCAGTAGGTACAATCTAATTCATCAGTTAGCCTTATCAAATGTTATAGGTGTGAGATTAATAAAATGTAAAATTTGGATCTTATGCGTGTCATGGGGTTTCTATTTCATTAGTAGGTTTCCACTTCAAGTCATAGAGTCTTCATAATAGCTGGTTACTGAGTTTTGATTTGAGCCTTGGCCTGGATGGGAAGTTGCACTCCAGCACTGCCATTCCCTTCCCTGTACTCCCTGCTACATGCATCTAGGAGCTCTGAAGAGGCTGGTGAGGCAAAGGACATATGGCTTACTTAGGAGGCTAATGTAAGCATCTGACCTGCACAGATTACCTGCCCTATTTTAAACCCGTTGACCCACCCACATGTCACATGGCCTTGGCCAGTAAGGGAATGATTCTCTTTTGCTTAGAATGCTCATGGAAAAAGTCTTCAGTCTTGTTGCTTCATTTCTCACTTTTCACATTCCAGTCCCACCCTTATAGGATTGCTTACTTTCACCTTCATCTATTCATTCAGGCCGTTCACTCCATCTTTGGCTCAGGGTCAGAGTCTATACTTGGCACTCTTTCACTGGCTGCTCTGAGTTACCTACCCTCGCCTTGCCCTGCCCCTGGTACTGGCACAATCAGATGGATCTACTACTGGGCTTCCCTTAGACATTCACGAAGACAGACAGAGAGTGGCTTCTTTCTAAACTGCTCTTTGGGAAGCTCAGTGATGGGGTTTCTAAATGCCAAATGATAACACGACATGTGTGCACGATTCAGGATTCTTACAATAGGCTGATGGCTCTGGATGCCTTCTATTTAAGTTCAATTTTCTAGGTCCTATCACACCAGCTCAACGACTTACTCTCTGATATTTTGGAGACCTTCACCAAGCTTTGACTGAATCTCTTGAAAATATAAATAAGAATGATACCACTAAGTGTGATATCAGTGTGGTCATTTACCTAAGCCAAGCACCCAAAATGGGGTTATTTTTCGGACCTGATTCACAGATTTATGAGAAAAATCTAAGTAGCTACCATTTTATTTGAAAATATCAGGCAAATGCTTAAGCACAATATTCTCCTAGCAGAAATGATGTCCTTTAAGAAAACGAGGGAAAAAAATACTAATGAAAATTAAATTAAAAGAGAAAATCTTAATTGAAATATGTAGATTGGTTAGAGAAATATACCAAAAAAAGGCACTTCAAAAATTTAAGATAAAGAAAATAGGGACACACTTCAGTACCATGCCATATAGAGGATGGATTTGTTTTTGGACAGGTTAAAAATTTCTCTAACCTTCTGTCTTATAGATTTCCAATTAAAATTTGAGCATGGGGAGTAGGGGAATGTGTTTGTTTACACTTGGCAAAAACTGATTTCCTGTTTCTAAGAAAAAAAGCTTTCAAAGCTTTTTTGGACTTCAAATAGCTCTTGCAAAACAATATTTTGATGAGCTAAGTGTAAATGAATCAGAAACATATGGATTGGATTTCCACTGAGATACACATGGGTTTAAACATAAGCTGAAGAGAATGGCTGGTAAGTTATACTTGGAATTGATGAAAACCAAAATGTGGTAAATTTTTCAAAACTTATTTTGAGATACCTTATGTCCTGTCCCCCAGCCCAAACACTGGAGGTTTATTCTCTCTTTTTAGGAAAACATTTTTGAAAGGTGGAAGTTACTTGTTCTTTTGTGGAGAGGAGTTAAGTTTTAACAAGCAGGTTTCAAAGTGATGTTTCCGTACTCATCCACCTATCAGAAAGATGGAAGAAACTCTCAAGGGCCACTAACAATTTTCTTTTGCCCTATTCCTTTCCATTTCAGTTCCGTGACCTCAGAACAGAAGTATCTAAGGATGAGAAGAAAGAGAATGAAATTTTGTGTTGAAAGTTTTGCTAAAACATGCATGCCTGGTTGTATCTATCTCTGCATCTCATAAAACTGGCTCCACAATAGTTCTAAAAATATTTTGTTTAAAGTGAATAATCTCAGAAATACATTGTCCTCCATCCTGAGTGATATTTAAAATTTCACTTGGAAGCATCTTGACAGAAGATGTTATGATACTAAATAATTTAGGACTACAAATTATTATCCATGGAAGAGATGATTGCATGATTAATGTTACTTATCTAGCCTAATCCTTTCAGGGTCTCGGGTTTGTGAAGCAATGGCATAAGAGAAATCTTTCTCAGCCACTCACCCACAAATATGCATCAGATGTTGTTAGGGGCTGAATTGTATCCTCCTGAAGTTCATATGTTGAAGTCCTAATCCTCAGCACCTCAGAATGTGACTATATTTGGAGACCGGATCTTTAAAGAGGGAACTGACTTATAATAAGTTCATTAGAGTAGACCCTAAGATGACTAGTACCTTTGTGAGAAGACGAGATTAGGACACACAATGAAGGAAGACCATGTGAAGGCACAGTCAGAAGACGGCCATCTGTAAGCCTGAGAAGGAAACCTCAGAAGAAACCAGCCTGGCCAACACCTCAATCTTGGACTTCCAGCCTCCAGAATGATGAAGAAAATAAATCTTGGTTGTTTAAGCCAGCAGGTCTGTGGTACTTTGTTATAACAGCCCTAGAAGACTAACACAGTTGTGATGATGTTTTATTCTCCACCATTTACAAATCACTGTGACTGTTAACTACAGGCTAAGTCTGGTACGTTTTTGTCTTTTAACTGTTGAGCCTGGATGGTGCCCTCCTGGAACCTAAGCTTTTGACCAGGGAGGAAGTCATCAGGTTTTCCTACCAGCCTCGGCGATCATCAGCACACACAAAGAAGAATATTTAAGCTCAAGCACAGTCCAGGCCTCCAAGTCTGAGCATAAACTCTTCTTGGCATCCCTTTGACAGTAGTTGAATCCTCTTCCTTTCCATACCCAGATTCTGTTATTTGCTCACTTCCCCTGGGATCAGTTAGACCGGCAGTCTTTATTTCTTTTGCCAAAGTTAGAGCTTTGAGCCACACTTTGAAGGCACATCTCTTTCCTCTTCTTTTATTAGCTTCACTGTGTCTGCCCATTCAGGCCTGCTGCCTCCTCTAAACTGATCTGGACTTCCCTGCCATCTGCTTGTCCCCACACCTGCATGTGCCAATGTGGCCTAGGCCGCTGGCTCTGGTTTGAGAATGCCTGTGTGCTTTTCCTGACCCCTTCTGTAACAGTTGTGTGCCAAAGTTCCTCCACCTGAAAATGGAGATAATATCTGTTTCATAAGGTTGTTAAGGAATTTGAATAGGATGGTACTTATAAAGGGATTTGATCAGGGCCACATATATTTTAAAAGCTCTGGAAGTGTTCACCAAATTCTTAAGAACGCTAATGGCTACTCGAAGATGTGAAAACATATTTGACCATTACAACAACCCTAGAAGGAGGGAATTATTTCTATCTGTTACAGATCAAAAGACTGATCAGTACCTGATTGGATTTAAAACCCAGAGTTTTCATGCTCTTGCCAACCTAGATCCACTTTAGAAAAGAGCCAACGGAAATGAGCCAAATACAGTGACTCACTGTTACCTAAATGTAACATGTCTTTATCAAGAGCTGCTGGGGGGAAAGAGTCACTTTGGAGAGGTGATTAACATAATTACAACACAGATGATGAAGAAGATTTTACACCTTTCTTAAGAGTAGAGTTGGACCAAATCTCCTAGAGTTCAAAGTAAACTCATTGTATGGTTTGGAGGTCCAAATCATAATTTGACTAATGGATCTGAACCCTATGTATAAAAGCATCCATACCTGTATTATGGCCTAAATAAATTGGCCAGGAAATGCAGGATGTGTGAGAGACTTTGATTCTGTGAGTTGGGTGATGTCAGGAGCATAGCATTCTGGAGCAGTACATTAGTGCACTTGCATTTCATGCATGGCGGTCTTGAAAATCAGGACAATGACAGTAAATGAAGTTATCAGATCCCCAAGCAAACCATGCTGGGGGCTCACTCTTCTTAGTTTATGTTCTGACATCCTCCCCACTGTATGTAGCTGACCACAGTATTATCTCTGTTGGAAGTGGGTGTGGAGGGGAAAAAAACACAAATAGGACAAGCAGAAGGAGATGCTTCTTGGGGGTTAATGTGATTGTAGCTGTATCTTCATGCAATGTCTTGCACTGTTATCTGTCATGTGTTTTACAAAGGGCTTATACACCAAATCCTTTGGAAACCCAATCAAAGACATATACTGTTATATCACATGAGGCTGTAAGATGTGAGGAACTACCTTCTCAAGAGCCAACTGCAAGAAAAATATAAAGCTGATTTAAACACCTTCTTCCTCTATTTTCATCCTCTCTTCTAATTGATTTTAATTGTTCTCTATCATTCTAAGTTTCATGGTTAATAGCAATTTCATACAGCTCTCTAAGGACATTGTCACAGTGCAAAAGTAAAAAGATTTTCATGGCACTGGGCTATCAGCTTATTACCAAATAAGACTAAAGTAAGATTTATTCCCAGCATGGCACATGTAAGTGCTGTGGGTTGGGTTGAAGGAGGAAGAGGCTATGACGAGCAGTGGCTCTCCCTCGGAGAAAAAATAGATATATAATCAATTGTATATTTTTTTCAAAGGAAGTGGCTACACTAACTTCAATATTGTTCACCTGAAGGTTGCAGAATCTTGTATGGATTGTTCAATTTTCAGCTCAAAGAACAGAGCGGCTGCCCCTGAGTCTCTCAAATAAAATAGCCTGCATCTTCATCCTAATGACACTCTTTCCTATTTTTCATTTAATTTTTTTCATAGTACTTACCATCATCTGCAAGTGGCTTGTGTATTTGAGTACAGTAGACTCCCTTATCCAAGGGCAATATGTTCTAAAACCCTCAACGGATGCCTGAAACTGTGGTTAAGTACGGAACCCTATGTATATATGCCATATTGTTCTCTATACATACCATAGCTATGCTAAAGCTTAATTTATAAATTAGGCACCGTTAGATTAACAGCAGTAACTAATAATAAAATAGAACAATTACAACAATATGCTGTAATAGAAGTTATGTGAGTGTGGCATCTTTTTCTGTCAAAATATCTTATGGTGCTGTAGTCGCCCTTCTTGTGAAATGTGATGATAAAATGCCTATGTGATGAGAAGTGAGGCGGATTATGTAGGCATGAGGACATAGTGTTAGATTAGGCTATTATTGTATCAAATGACCTGATGATACATCAGAAGAGGGGTCATTTGCTTTGGAACTGTGGTTGACCATGGACTGAACCCTCAGAAAACAAAACTGTAGATAAGAGGGAACTACTGTATTTATTATCTAAGACTCTCCACTAGAAGGTTGGCTGCCTAATCCAGGGATTCATTTGTTGTATTCATTATAATGTCATCAACACATAGAATACTGCCTACCACAGGAGAGACATCCAATCATAATGGCTGCAAAATAATAAATACATGATTGATTGAATATCCTCATTGGTAAGATAAACATTTAAAAAAAACACACAAAGCAATGATTTTATTCTGTTAATAAAATTCACCAATGGAATTAAAGCTAGCTCTGTAAATTAAGGCATAGAATATCATATGAATGTGTGTCTTCTTACTCTGTCAATTTATTTATTTTGTGTATTTATTTAACAAACATTTACACAGTTCTTATTCTGTGCCACACACAGTTCCTTTAGAATGGGGATAGTAATGTGTAAGATACAGTTCTATCTCAGAAGCAGGAGCTATTCACTACAAAATTAGCATGAAAAAAATTAAGTAGAAAATTTATGCACCTAGTAAAAGCTCTTTTCAAACAGACGGTCATCCTAACTAACATCAAAATATGTAAGAAGGCAATTTTTAGCATATACAATAAAGTTACTGCCAAAATCATGATCAGATGAGTATATAATGAGGTTCTGGATAATTTTCATTGACTGATAGCTGAATATCTGATAAGGTATAATCCATTCCCTTTAATGTTACTATCTCCCAAAAAGACACTATTTCATATGGCAGAAAGTTTGAGTAGGAGAATTGGATGACTTTCATGGTATTTTACTCAGAAAAGTTTCAGAGAACCAAAGATATCTCTGTTAATTGAAAAAATTACTCATATTAATGGTTTCTATTTTTTTGTTTATCTATGTCTTTATTTTATTTTATTTTTTATTTATTTTTAATTAATTATTTATTTTACTAAGGTACCATTGATATACATTTTATGCTCAGGTTTCACATGAGCATCATTGTGTTTATTACATTCACCCTATCATCAAATCCCCACCATATACCCCATTACAGTCACTGCCCAACAGCATAGTAAGATGCTATAGAGTCACTACTTGTCTTCTCTGTGAGGGGTTTCTATTTTTAAAAAACCACATCCAGTATAATACAAAATGATGTTTTCTAAAATGGGAAATAAATAATAATTGACTTATGTCCCTCAGAAGAGATATGTTTGAGTCCAGTCCCTCAGAATGTGACCTTACTTGGAGATAGGATCTTACAGAAATAATAGGGTTAAAATGAAGTTATTAGGGTGGACCCTATTAAAAAGGGTAAATTTGGACAAAGACACGCACATGGAGCCAACACCAGGTGAAGACTGGATTTACATTGTTACAAGGCAAAGAACTTCTGGAAGCTGGGGTAAAGACAGGGAACTGATCCTTTCCTAGTGCCTTCAAAGGGAGCATGGCCCTACCTACACCTTGACTTTGGACTTCCAGCCTCAAGAACTTCAAGACAGTCAGTTGTTTAAAGAATCCAGTCTGTGAGACTTTGTTATATCAGCCCTAACAAATCGATACAATAAGCTAAGTTGGAACTAAATAAGATAACTAATACCATTCAATCCCCCTTGAATGGATCTTCTAGCCATAATAACCATTTATTTTTCAATTGGAGAAGAATAAGTTAGTTAAAAACTTAATGAACTGAAACTTAATTAAATGTTTGCAAGATAAAAACATGCTATGGCATTAAAGTATTGCTATTATTTTAGAGAAACAATGAATGTAGCTTTGAAACAGCAGTGGCACTTAGATAACACAAAAAAGTTATTGAATAATTTCAACAGATGCCTAAAACGTACTTTAAACAATTCAAAAATCTGTTCTGATTATTTAAAAAATCCTAACACAAATATAATAAACAAACGATAATCAAAGAGTAGAATTTTCATTTGTTAACTCTTAATTGTCTTCCACTAAATCCAACATTTTTAAAGTAACAGAATAGACATTTCCATTAAACTCAGGAAAAAATAATCCTATCCTATAACTGACATTATTTACATAATTTTATGATCAGGATCAATATAAAAAGGTAAAGAAAATAAATATAACATGTAACTATTATAGAAGAGAAGCCAAAATTCATCAGTTTTTCTGCATAGACTTCTATGAAGAAACTGAAGAAAATCAACTGAAAACTGTTTGAAGTAACAATAGAATTCATTATGACTATAAAGTCAAAATAAATAAGCATATATTATATACATAAAATAAATTGTATATCATAAATATGAGAAATAAAAATCTAAGTAAGAAAGAACAAATAATTTTAATAAGAAATATACATGCTTTATGTAAAGAAAATGTGTGTGTGTGTGTGAGAAAACTGAATATTTTTTCCATTTATTTAATTCCAGTAAAGACAGTAATGGCATTTTCAGAAAATGATAAAATTATATAAGTTTATGTCAAAAACTACTGTGTGAGTAGCTAAGAAAGAATAATGAGGAGGAACTTTTGCTTCTAGGTATTAAAAGATTAAAACACATGCACATTGTATTTATTAAAAAATAACATGATGTGTTATTAACTCTTTGTGTCCCCATACTTAAAAACAAGTACACAGTAGAATAATTGGATATACAGATAAAGGTAAAGTAAGACAAATATAATTATTTTAATTACCTGAAGTCCTACAAACTACCAATAATCTATCTTAACATAATATTGTATATCTTTCCAAATATTTCTCTAAAATGTATATACATATACACTTCATTCCAAAATACCATATATATTCTTTTGAAATCTACTTCTACATTTAAAATATCAAGGACATATAGGTATACCATCATTTCATGCTATTTTACAACATTAATGTGCCCTTGTTTATTAAGTCTACTCCCTCATTTTTGTTATAGAGATAAGTTATTTTAGTCATAATTAACAAGGTTCAGAAAGCAACCATATACAGAAACATCTGCATCATTACACAAAGTACTTTCAAAAGATGGGTTTTTGGAAGTGAATGTAATGGATTAAAAGGACAAGTCGAAATTCCAGAACTCCCCCAACATACCCACACAGAGATACACACCCATAGAAAAGATTTATCTCTATGCATATTCAGTGAAGCATTTTTATAAGAGCAAAGATTGCAAACATATAAAATATTCAATAATAACTTACTGTTTTACTAAATAATGCTGCATTATTTAATTCTACATTAAAGTATCCTGTAGTAGAAAACACTCATTTGAGATGTTCCTGAAGTTCTAAGAGTAAAATCAGGTTACAAAAGAAGCATCTATATCAGCTGTGAATACTTCTGCTTGAGAAGATAATGAATATCTTATTTTTTTAATCATAGGTTTATTTCTGTTTGCAACAATTGCTACAATAGGTATTTACTAGTTATGCTGTTCTGTGTCTTGACCATCTTCTTCTTTCTGTCTTCATGTGGTAGACTTCCCAAACCCTTCTCTTCATCTACAGTCTAGACTTATTCCTAACAGCCTGATGAAGGTATTTCCAAGTACGGCAGCCCCAGCCAAGCAAATTCTTCCCTGTATTTCTACATCACTAATTCCATGCTGTCCTTTTTAGAGGTGCTGATTTTTTACTCCCAGCCAGTCCAGTTTTCTAGATATGCACTTGCACATGGTGGGAGGCACAAACCCATCAGCAAAGATAAGCAGGGAAAGATCGAACTGAATCAGAAATCTCAATGTCTTGTTTATTTTAATTTTCTTATGAATGTTATTAAGACACCCAGCTACATTATGAGGCACAACCTCTGCTTCATTTACTAAACCTTTAAAATGGAACAAGAAAGAAAAAGAGATAGTATTTGATCATCCAAGTCATACCTTCATTTCCTATTCTTTTGCCTTGGGTGTCACATTTGTAAAGGTTACAAAGCAGCGTAGGATTGTCATTGAGATGTAGATGACTTAGGGTACAAGAGGGCATGTGAATGGCAATTCCAATTGCAGCCTCTTCCAACCTCTTTAAAATGCCAATAGGGTCATAAAAAGGAATAAATTCTATCAAGACTATCTATTACTATAATTTGAAAAGAATTGGTACTAATTATACAGCAGGTAGAACATGACTGAGAAACTATACAGTTTTTAGAAAAATATGACAACAGGTTTTATTTAATTTTTTTAAAATACCATAAAAAAGACCAAAAAAAAAAATATGGAAAAGCATCCTTCCTCTTTCCTCTCTGTCCCTGACATAAATGTCCAAGCATTTATGGCAAGCAGAAATCTGAGCAGATATTCTCTGCTCCCCTTTGATGACTCAACTCTGCCATCATGCTCCTATTTTCTGCCTTTCCACCACCCCACCTTCTCCATGTCTATTGGGTGAAACTGAAGACTTTGGAACCTGGGTCAGGAAGTTGAGGAATGTGAGTAGCAGTGTGATATCATCATAGGTTTTTCTTCCTACCGGAAACCACTTTGGGAGATGGGTGTCATATGAAGAATTCAAGGGTAAATGGATCAAGGGCAAACATTCAATATATAACAAATAAAAAATGAGGTTTTGCATGCATTTCCTCTGTCCAGAGTTCCAGAGAGATGAGCAAAGAAAACAGAAATGGGAGGAAGAAGTTACCCCAGAACAAAGGTACCTTCCATGAAAATCTACTGGCAACAATCAGTTGGGCTGTGTCCTATTTGAGGCACAGAAGTTTTCAAAGACTTGAGAAGAGTCATGGGTACCTATAAAAATCCTTTCCAGATCAGTAAAAATCTTGGACCAGATCAGCTGCCACCTTCTGCTGATCATTTAAGAGAATTTATATTCCATTGATATTCCATATCCAAATGAAGATAAATTTTGAAGCTGCAAATAGTTTAATGTATACACATTGAAAGGGGAAAACATGCTAGGCAAAATTGATTAAAAGATTAATAATCAGAAAATATAATGGATGACTACAAATCAATAAAACTAAGAAAATGTGTGTTTACATGAAGAAGCAATTCATAGGAGAAGTCTAATAAAAGGATTCTCAGCTTCACTAGTGATCAGGGTAAGACAAGTTTAAAAATTAGATACTATTTGATATGTACAAGATTGACAAAAAATAGTTATAACCTAGTGTAGCAAGGATGTATGGAAACAAGAATTCTTTTTAGAATTTTTCATGGGTATAGATATGGTAATAAGACATTTATATATACAATTTTAGTTGCTGTATTGTATTTTATAGGGATATACTGTAATTGTTTTATATGTTTATTTATTGATGACATTGGGATAATCTCTAACGTTTTTCTCTTTAATAATGTTGTAGAATCTTTAGTTATGCCCAGATGGTAATCTTGTGAGGGAATGTTTTCCTTTTAAATCTCTCCTATTTATGCAATGTAAAGCAATCAACAAGACAAAATAGAGCATATCACTAAGTGATCAAAGTGAGTGGTATATACAGATATATAAGCCAAATGCAAGCGGTAGATACAGACAAACATACAGTGATACTGGTTGTTTAATTTACTATGAAGTTAACCAAATTAACACATTACCTCAAATGTGGTAATTTCTATAAATGAAAAGAAAAAGCTTCTAGGAAAGATCACATGGGGGGTGCTACTTTATTGGATAGGGAGACAATGTATCATGAAGAAGTAACATTTAGACTGAGAGTGAGAAGACAGGCACCAGACACCAGGTAAAGTTGGGGAGAAGAGATTCCATGTGTAAACAGCGTATGTGAAGGTCCTGAGGCAGGAGAAACTGAAAACGGGTTAACATGGGTGGAAGGAGATAGGTCTGAAGAGTTAGGAATTGCACCATTCATGACCTGTTGATTCATATTAAATAAAACAAATAGTCTTTAAAACAAGTCATCATCATTACCTGATTTCAATGTGTGTTTTGATTTCTCTCCACCAATTTCTATCCCTCTTCATAACTTTCCGATGACTCCGTCTATCGCGGCACTGCAGTGACCTAGTCTTCATTCTTTCCTGGTCCCATTAATTTATGTGACTGAATGCTGATTATTCCTAAGAAGTGTTGCTATATAACAATGCCATTTTCATCAGTTTGTTGCCATTTATAATTCGGAAGGTTGAGGGAGGATGTTGAAGAGAACGTGAGTGGGTGAGAAAGAAAGGCTACAGGGTAAAAAAAAACCATCAATTCCCGAATTCCACAATGTATGATAAAAGTTGGTATGCTGTTTATTTCAATGAAACATGAGCCAGACTTTAAGCTACTTTTGAGTTGCAGAAAGGTAATCTGTCTTTCAACATTTAAAGTGAAATGGAAGATGTGGGGGACATGCAAGAGCACTAGAATGCAGAATTCATAGGGCTGAAACTTCCCATCAGTGTCACCTTCTCAAGGGAAAATCCCCAGCAGTAACTTAACACACATATAATGAAATACTAAGAGTCAAGAAATCTTCAAACCTGTGTGCATATCTTTTGATTTAACCACAGATATATAAATTACATTTGTACTTGATAAAAATAGTTTAATGTATCTCATGAAAGATAGTGGATGAAGTATATAGTTTATCCATATCCGGAAGAGGAATTTACACTGTATTCTCTCATTGTGAGGCATTGAAAAAAGTGATCTATTTTTAGTTGTAACTCTTAACTATAATTCTACACAAACAGTACTTTTTATTTCTAGAATTTGGCATAAGTAACTTTAAAAATGATCATAAGAGATCCTAGAACATGCAACATAGCATTTGAGAGTTGAAACAACATAAAAATAATATGGTTATCCTAAAAATTCTAGGAAACATGTGAATAAGGGATAATTGACACCATACTAACCAGGAAAGGAGGGTTAATTATCATTATATTCTGGAGTTAAACTCGCACTACCCAGTGGTTAAAAAGAGTCATTTAATGGTCAGGCAAAGTAACATCAACACTTGGCATGAGGAGTTATTTCATAATTTTAAGTAAACTAGAAAATTCTTGATTTTATTCCAAAGTAGCTCTCTCTGTCTCTCTCTCTCACCCTCTTGCTCTGTTTCTATTATGTACACACATACACAGCCATTTTAAAAAGAAAAATACAACTTGTGTATAGCAAGTTAGTAATGACAGAAGTACATTGTGAGAATCCATAAGTTAAAAATGTTATTGTGTAGCATCCTGTACTCTTTTGTTAGGTAACTGCTTCTGCCACTCTGACAAAGATAATGTCCACGAATTTAATAAGTACCTGAAAAGAGAGAAGGCGAATAGATCAATGAGTATACGGTATCCAAAGATTGTCCTGCAAGTAAGGTCATAAACAAGAGCTAAACGGTAAAGATAATTCTTAATTCACATGGCATAGAAACTCCCTAGAATCTAGCAAATTTCAGGGCCCAGCAGTATCACCCTAAAGAAATTAGCACACTTATGTCCCAATATTTCCATGCAAATAGTAATAGTACCATTGTTGTAAAACTCCAAGCCAACACCAACTCAAATGTCAACCATTGTCGAAATGGATAAATTGCAATTTACTTATAAAATGAAAATGAATAAATTATAGCTAAACACAACATTACCCCCCGGCCCCCTCCCAGTTTGAGGGACTCTTTTTCTTAGTTCTCTGTCCAAAACATGAGGTCCTCCCAAAGATAATGCAGCCCATGGATGTGATGGGGCCATCAAGCTAGTCCTCGGGTCAAAGACAGAGAATAAAGTAGCAAGGGAATTAGCAGGAGAGCGATCACCACTGTATCTGTCATCCTCTGAATTTTAGCTTCTCTCCTCAGTCTGCCCTCTATTGTTACTTTTCAGAGTCCTCAAGCAGTGTCCAGAGGTTTACTTTTGGTCAGTGGGAGATGGTAGGCTTCATCCATTTTTAGCCAGTAATAGAACAGATTATCCCTTAAGTGTCAATAGATTCTGAAGTAATGTCTTCATTTGTATTTCTGTCACTATTTTGTGAATTTGAGCATCTCTTTCTCTTTGTTGTTTGAAATCATTCCTGCTGGGAATATATCAACTGAATCTTTTCAAAGAACTGATACTTGACTTTCTGACTTTACTGTGTGTCAGTTTTTTATTTTATGACTCTTGCTGTTATAGTCACACTTTCTTCTTTTGGAATCAATTTTATTGAAGTACAATTGACAAATAAAAATTGTGTATATTTACAGTGTAAAATGTGTTGATTTGATTTGTGTATATATTGTGAAATGATTACCATAATCAAATTAATGAATACATCCATTCCTTCACATAGTTATCTTTTTTGTGTGCGTGGTGTAAACGTATAAGATCTACTTTTTTAAAGAATTTCAAGTATAGAGTATAGTATTGTTAACTATACTCATTATGCTGTGTGTTAGACTCCCAGAACTTATTTATCTTGTGAATAGAAAACTTCATACCCTTTGACCAACATCTCCCTATTTTCCCTCTCCTTAGGCCCCCAGCAACTACTATTCTGCTCTCTGCTTCTGTGAGAGAAACGTTTTTAGAGATTCCACATGTAAGTGAGATCATGCAGTATTTGTCTCTCTGTGTCTGGCTTATTTTACCTAACCTGGTGTTCTCTAAGTTCATTTATGTTGTTAAAAATGCCAGGATTTCCTTCTTTTTATGGCTGAATAATATTCCGCTGCTTGTGTTTGCATTTATATATTTGTGTGTGTGTGCATACAGTGTTATATATACTGCATATTCTTTATTCATTTATTTGCTGATGGACAGTTAGGTTGTTTCCATATCTTGGCTATTGTAAATAATGCTGCATTGAACATAAGGGTGCAGATATTTCTTCAAGAATGTGATTTCCGTTCCTTCGGACACATACACAGAGGTAGAATGCTCAATCATATGGTAGTTCTATTTTTAACTTTTTGAGGAACCACTGTACTATTTTCCATAGTGGCTGAACCAGTTTACATTCCCACCAGTAATGCACAAAGTTTCCCTTTTTTTAACATCCTCACCAACACTTGCTATTTCTTGTCTTTTTGACACCAGCCATCCTAACAGGTGTGCGGTAAAATCTCAAATGTGGTTTTGATTTGCATTTCTCTGATAGTTAATGATGTCAAGCACTTTTTCACTTGTATGTCTTCTTCAGAAAAATATCTATTTAGATTTTTTACCATTTTTAATCATGTTATTTTGCTATTGCATTTTTATATGAGTTTCTTATATATTTAGATATTAACCCATTTTTTTGGCCAATATTTTATTGCATTCTGTAGGTTGCCTTTCATTTTGTTTATTCTTTCTTTTGCTTAATTTTTTTATTGAAATATAGTTGATATACAATCTGACATTGGTTTCAAGTATACAACACAATGGCTCAGCAGTTACCCATATTATTAAATCCTCACCCCCACTAGTGAATTACTATCTGGCAACATAGGAAGATGTTACAGAATCATTGGCTATATTCTCAGTGCTGTACTACCATCCCCATGACCAACTTAGAATTTTTGTGCCCCTTTATGCCCCTCACATTTCCCACCTACCCATAACAACTCCTCCCTTATGGTAACTGTCAGTCACTTCTCAGGGTCTGAGTCTACTGCTATTTTGTTCATTATATTTTGTTTTGTTTTTATATTCCAAAAATAAGTGAAATCATATGGCATTTGTTTTTTTCCACCTGGCTTATTTCACTTAGCATAATACCCTCTATCTAGGTCCATCCATATTGAGAAAAATGGAAGGATTTATTTCTTTTTTTACAGCTGAATATTATTCCATTGTATATATGTACCACATCTTTCTATCCATTCTTCTATTGATGGACACTTTGGTTGCTTCCATATCTTGGCTATTGTAACTAATGTGGCAATAAAAATAGGGGTGCTTATATTTTTCAAGTTAGGGATTTGTTTTCTTAAGGTAAATTCCTAGAGGTGGAATTACTAGGTCCTATATCATTTCTATATTTAGTTTTTGAGGAACTTCCATACTGCTTTCCATAGGGCTACACAATTTACATTCCCACCATCTTTTGCTTATTAATATCTACAGAAAGTACCATATTCAATGGTGGAAGAAACAATGATTTTTTTTTATCTAAGAGAAGGAATAATGCAAAGACATCTAATTAAAAGTTGGCAAGGCAATTAAATGGGGCAAAGAGAGTCTCTTGGTGCTGGAACAACTGTATATGTACATGGAAAAAGAGTAGTTTCCAAACCTTGCCTCACACCATATTTAAATTAACTCAAAATGAGCTAAAGGTTTTAAACTCCTGAAAGAAAACACAGGAACAAAAAATATTTGTGACATTCAATGAGGCAAAAATGTCTTAAACTGGACCTAATACAAACTTAGTGAAAAAAAATGATAAAGTTGGACACCATCAACATTTCAAATTTTGCTCTTGAAAAGATACAGTTAAGAAAACAATAAAGTAAGTCACTAGACTCGCAAATGCTTTTGAAATACCCCTGACAAAGGGCTTTTTTTCCAGAAAATATATACAATTCTTAAAACACAATTAGAAAACAAGCAACACACAAAAAATGGTCAGATGATGTAACTGCACACTTACAAAATGAAATGTCCATCCATAAGGATATGGAAAATGCTCAGCATTACTAGTCATCAGACAAATATAGAAGTAAACCATAATGTTGTATTAGTGGACACCCACTAGAATGGCTCATGTTAAAAAGTGTGACTACACCAAGTGCTGGCAAGAACATGGGCCAACTGGAACTGCCATTATTATTGATGGGAATGCATAATGGTATACCTTACCATGTGACTCAGCAATTCCACTCTTATGTATTTTCCCAACAGAATTGAAAACAGTCCCACAAAAAGATGTTTAGGTAAATCTTCTTAGCAATATTATAAGTGAAAGTCCAAGCTGTGAGCAACTCCAATAGTCATCAACTAGTGAATGGACTTAAAAATTTTGGTAGATTCATACTGTGCTATTCAACAATAAAAAGAAAAATATGAATATATGTAACAATATGGATGAATCTCATGAAAGTATGTTAGATGGAAAAAGACACACACACAAAAACAGTTACATAGAAATGTGTACCAGGAAAAGCAAAAATATTGTGACAGAAAAGAAATCAGTGGTGACCTGATGCTGGTGTTGGCGTTATATCAAATATGCTACAAAGATTGATGAAGAAAAACATCCCATATTTTGATTGCAGTGATGATTGTGGAACATAACCCAGTATTCTTCAAACTGTACACTTAAAATTGATAAATTTTGCAGAATATAAATGATACCATAACAACAACAAATACATTACAGTGACTGTTCTTGTAGAAAGAGCTTTGCTAGGATATGCCAACAAGTTTGTTTGCTTGGATTTGGGGATGAATCTGCCTGTATAGGTTAGCCTGGGCTGACATAACACATTGGCATGCGCTGGGGGCCTTGCACAACAGAAATTTCTTCTCCCAGTTTTGGAGAACAGAAGCCCAAGACCAAGTGGTTGGTGGGTTGTTTCTCTCCTGAGGCCTCTCTTCTTGGCTTGCTGATGACCACCTTCTGGCTGTGTCCTCATATGACCTTTACTCTATGTGCACACAGCTCTGGTGTCCCTTACTCTTCTTATAAGGACACTGGTCATATAGAACTAGATCCCCAACCTTATGACCTCATTACCTTAATTACCTCTAGAAAGGCCCAATTTCCAAACACACATTGGGGTTAGAGCTTCAACATAGGAATTTTAAGGAGACATAATTCATCCACAACACTGCCAGTAAACCTTAGAATACATTTGAAAAAAAATAGTCTATATTTTTTGGTGATTTCATAACTGGTGCATTAGAAAAACATTCCAGATGCTAATCTGGTAATTAAGTTCCACCTTATAATATAAATTCTGTAACTATAGGGGTCATGTGGATAGTCATTATGGTACCACATATCTTATAAAACAAATAAAAGTTAAATTTTAAATTTCATAATCAGGAGGAGCCTTAAAAAATAACCTAATTGCATTGTCTTATCTGAAAAAACTGGGAAAAAAATATGTATAAGCAAATTAAATGGCTTAGTTAAGGTTCATGACCTCTTCAACTCAAAGCAGGATTTAGTTGGGGATACCTATGGTATTATCACTGTGACATCAGACATGGATTTTGGTCAGTTCTTATAAATACTTAATTTCATCACCATAAAATTAGTATTAATGAAAGAAAATGTTTATTTCATGCTTTCATATTTTTCCTGTTGATTCCTGATTTTCACAATTAATATTTTCCCCAAGACATGTAACATAATTCTAAACCTACAAGAGGAAAATTACTCTCATAATTACTTAAGAAAACCAGTTAATGTTCACAAAAAAACAACATTACAATAAGAAAACAAAGTTTCAGATAATGTATTTACTATGGCATTAAAGATGTTTCAATCATTTTAAAAAGAGCATTAGTTGAGTCTCAAAATCGAGAGCAAAGGCAGTCAGGATGCTTGCTGTGAGAGAATAATGAATTAAGGTACATGAACTCACACTGTTTGTGCTAGCATTACCAATGCTTTTTGTGTAATTTTAGCATTACAAGTTGCCATTTAAAAATATTTAGAGGAATATTTGAATAATAGTAATGATATTTTGAAATGTTCCTTTTAAAAGTTAACATTAAAAGTTAAAATAAATATACCTTTTGAATTCTCCTGTAAATATGTAGGTTGAATAATAGTCTTCAACTGGCAAGTTTTTTAGCAGAAATTAAAAATCTGTTTCATATGCATTACAGATTGAACACACAGGTGATTAAATTTGCTTTTCAATCCAAGTACTTCATGTTGGCAGAGACGTATTTAATATATCTCTTAACTTCTGCAGTTTCATTACTGTGATAGAATTGTGAGGGTCAATCGAACCACATAACATTTCTCATTCATAGCATCTCTCATTTACTGGGAGGATTAATTTGTGCAAATTTCACTGAACTCCAGGATTATTTAGAATTTGATTGCGTTTGGTTTTTCATGAGCTACTGATTTTTGCAATTACATTCTTCTACCAATTGAAGCAAAAAAGGAAATGCAAGGAAAGAAAGAAAAAAAGAAGACAATTTTTTGAACCTTCTGAATAATAAGAGCCCTCCTTTACTCAGAAATGCACTTCTGTGTTGTCCAGGAAAGTAGTTACTAGTCACATGTGGGTGCTGAGTACCTGAACTGTGGCTCCTAGGAATTGAGATGTCTTGTGAGTTGCAAAGTCATCACCCAAATTCAAAACCTCAGTAGGAAAAGAAAGAATGTAAGGTAGCGTATTAACAAATTTTTCATATTGATTCCATGTTGAAAAGGATATTTTGGATATATACCTATAATGGATATATTAAGTAAACTATATTATTAAATGTATTTCTTTTTAGTTTTTTTTAATGGGGCTATCAGAAAATTTAAAGTTACAGATGTAGCTCCCATTATATTTTTATGTTTATCTAGTGCTGATTTAGCAAATTGCTTATTTCTACTTCATTTTATTCATTTGGATAACCAACTTTTAAAGTTATGTTTTAAAAAAATATCTTAAAAAAAGCCAATGCATTTTCTGATAAGTGGGTTTGAAAGAGGACCTGGGCATGTTGAGTTAAGATACCTTACTGTTTGGAGCACAGGGTTTCTGCAGGAAGACTGCATTCTCACTTCTGATCTGGGTGGCCTTATAGGCTTATTTACTGGGGTTCAACACTGTGGTGGTGACAGAGTAGATACATATGCCTCATTCTGGTCTTCAAAGAGAAGCACACCTTGCTCTCTCCAATTTAGACTTTTCCTATAATAAATCTGTTTTTTTTTTTGTTTGACAAAACAGCTAAAAAACAAATCCATCTAAAGGAATGTAAATATTTTTAGTATTTATAGGAATGAACAATATTTATATGGGGCTGTTGTGCATATTACATACAAAGTGCTTCTGAACATACAAAAATTTGTATTTAATTCCACTCAGAAATGCATCCGTTTTTCCAGTTTTCAAAGGTGTTCTTGACTGAACACCTTTAGCATTGATATGCTGCGTTGACTGTTTCATTTTTTTTATTCCAAACTACTGTTGCAATCTTCTGTTAGGGTTTCAGAGTGGAGCGCTTGTTATAAGGCATGACAAGATAGGCTGAAAGCAAATGACTGAGGTGTTGAAAAGTAAGATTAGTTCAAGCTTACTCTACTTTCAGTAAATTACACATTTTTTTCCCACTGGCATAGCTCTACCTCTTTTTCATAGCTTATTTGACACATACAGAGAACATATTATTCATGAGCTTCAGTATCTGTCATCTCCAATTGTATAAAATTTAGTGGTGTGTTTGCAGCCAACTCTCCAAGCATTTTCTTGATCTTTATGTTCTTGCAATTCTAGGTGAAAATATGGACAGATTTCCCCAAAAATAAATGATGGGGTATTTAAATAGATGCTGGCAATTCTTAAAAATATGTGAGTGGCCATGACTAAGCAATAGATTATTTAAGTATATTAAGCAGGTCTCTCCTTAGCCTAAGGAAGATTTTTTTACCTATTGTCACTTTTAATACTGTTTAGTACTTCTAGAGTATGTTGCGCTAGTATTGTTTACATGCCTGTAGTTAAAACAGATGCAGATTTTTCTGTTAAAGAGACACCATTTAAAAAGTTAGATCAAGTCATGGTCTTCTAATACATCTATGATATCTGTTGGCTTAAAAATATGTGACATTAATATTGAGAAATGTTAAGATTCATCAAATGGGTTCATTATTATCCTCTATGCTTCTCTGTATGCTTGAAATATTTCATTTAACAATCTGATTTAGAGAGATTTGTAATACAGTAATAAAATTTGTTCTGATTGGATCTTAGACACCATCTACTATATACAAATATAATACCCATGCCCTTTTATTTTTTCTGAGATATGTTTTTAAATGTCTTATGCTCAGTTAACATCTCCAAAACACTATAATTATAGAAATAAATATTTCTGTAAGGTGGTAATAATATATGTTACATTTTGGGTAACTATAGGAGATTAGAAGAAAGCTAATATCATTTGATAGTATATTTGGGCAAAAGTGGAGTCAGAAATTGCAAAGCTCATACTGTAATATCAGTGGCCTTCTTGTGCCAAACTGTTTCCTCTCTCACAGAAAGGCTGAGAATAACTGACTACACAGGGCTTTACACCCACAGATCTGTCTGTGATTGTGCATTCTGCAAAGCTTAAATTAAATTAGACAAATTCACATTATTGGCTGCCTTGACTAAGTACCAAGCACTGTATTAGGAATGAATAGGAATGTCAACATGAGAATGACAGACTCCAGAAACAGAAAGGTCAGTGTAATGTGTGGAGCCAGAGATGGTTGGAACAATGGTCATGAAAGAAATGCAAAAATAAATAGTAAAAACTAATTACTAATTATAATTGCAAAATGAAAAGTACAGGATACTGAAGATTTTTAGTGGAAGCATAGTTGATACACTTTTGGGAGAGTCAGAGCATGCATTGTATATAATAGCTGTCCCTTGGAATTTGTTGAAATGTGTATATGGTCCAGTATATGGTCAATAGTCATTAATATTCTGTGTGTGCTTAAAAAGTATGGTGTGTATTCCAAAAATGTCAAACAAAGCATTCTATGTGTGTCTGTTAGAGGAGGCTTGTTCTTGCTAATCAAATATTGTATACCTTTATGCTCTTAGTCCTTTTCCTCTTCCTTGTCTTCCAATTTTACATGGTGCTTATATAGGAGGTTAAACATCAGTATGATTACCATTCCTTTGTAAGTACCTGGATGATGTTAAAGATCTCTTATGTACTTTTGGTCCTATGCAGTTTTTGAGGTGTCCAGGGGGAAATGTCTTTTCCTTTTTCCTGCTTATTTTTAGGCTTCATGAATTTGTGAATCTGTGTTTACAGTCAGTTCAAGACAATGCTGTCATTACCTATTTGAATGTTATTTTCTCCTCCTCTGAAACTCTTAGTTAGATGTTTACAATATATGCCTGTCTTTTAATTTATTGGTCAAATATTCTATCATTTATTTTGGGTGTCACATCTGTAAACCTGTATCTGAGTGTAAAATTGCTGTATTTAAGATAATTTCTTTTTATATTCATTCCAGTTCATTAATTTTCTCTTTCACTTCCTCTAATATACTATCAAGTGCATTCATGTAGTTTCTAATTTCAAATTTTAAATACTACAATTGTCATTTATGGAAGTTCTATTTGTTATTTGGAAATGTTACTTTTCCATTTTATATTTTAAATCTCTTATTTTAGCTCTTTAAAGTATCAATTTTTAAAAAAAATTGCCATGTGTCTATTCTAGTCTCCAAAATTTTGCAGGTCTGTGTTAGTTGTCTCTGTTATTTCTTCTTGTTCTCTTTGTGATGCCATGTTCCCTTGCTGGTTTAGTGCTTCTTGAATGGGAGCTGCTTCTTTTCCTTGGAACATTATCTATGAGAGTTCTTTGAAGTGTGGGACTAAGGAGGTTCTTCCAGTGAGATGTACATTTGAGTTTTTCAGTAACCTAGGTTGCTTTTGCAGTCTGAAACTCCATTAAGCCAATTTTTAGATAGCCCAAGTACTAAGAATGTAGCTGGAAACCTACATGGGTCTTAGCTTGTAATTACAGGTTATCAGGCAAATTTTTTCCCTTTGTTTCAACAAGAAAGCACAATGTGTAAAAAGGAATATATAAGACATAGTAGAACTCTTAATTACATTTATTTTTTGTCTTCTGGGTTAGTTCTGATCTTTTAATAGTGCATATAACACATCACATGCCTGTGTGTGTGTGTGTGTGTGTGTGTGTGTCTTTGTGAAGGGTCTGCTTTAAATACTTCTTTTGTTTAGTGAAGGAAATTGTTTTTCAAAGTTTGGAAATGATTTCTGTAGCAATGGGAAGCTATTGAAAGACAAAAGGCAAAAAATAATATGAGTAGCTTTGCTTTTTAGAAAGATGATTACTAGTAGTGTGAAAATAGCAGGAATGTAGCAAGAATGAAGATGGAAAACAAATTAGGTAGGTATGAAGGAAGATTTGATAAAGGCCTAAATGAAGGCTTTAGTGAGAATAGAGTGGAGGAAATTCATGAAGCAAGTGTGCTTGGAACAGCCTAGCTTCTCTAGAGGAATTAATCAATGAAAATACTTGATCAGTTTTTTATTATTCCTGCCTTGAGGTTGCCATGAAAGAATTTCTTGAAAAGCTCCAATAAAATAGAAAACACCTTTGATCATCCTGAGGTATTTGCAACTCTAAGAAAAATTTTATATAATTAATGATATCATTTATATGTCTGAAACATGAAAGTTTCTGTATATTGACATACTTCTAAGAAAATCAAAGTTTATTACATATAGGAATTAAACAGTGACATGCAAATAGTGAATTTATGTATTGTGATTGTGATAGTTGATATAAGTTGTTAAAAGCTTCCCCAAAATATATCATTGTTACATCCTTAGTCAATTACAGTTTATAATCTGTGAACAAGATATGTATGTGTGAATTCATATACATTCATGTACATATATTTATATTATATTCATATGCATAAATATTATCTACACTATAAGGGTAAGCTTATAGTCATCTACAGTAAATTCTAACCACTCAACACACATGGTCATATCCTTACCTTGAGGAAATGGAGGACTAGAAAAGCTAGCCTACTACTAGATAAGTGTTTAATGATTCCTAATATAGTTTGGAGTAAAACACAGAGTTTAGAAACATAGTCCTTGCTCTAAAAGAGTCATAAGCTATAGAGTGTAAGTGTCATACTAGCTTCCCAGGGAGACATTCACACTAAATCATACAATAGAATTTTTACTCTCAAGTTATTATGCTCCTTCTGTAGAGATTTGGCCATATCCTGCCTCTTTTTTCCTTCAGTATTATTCACTGTTTGATGTGCACGGTGGACAGGGAAATTCACCTCCTATATTATCTCAGGGAAGGACTGTTGCCTGCTTGGTGGTGCTGACCCACAAGCAGCCTCTAGCTGTCAACTGCTTTAGGGTCTTCAGCAACAAAGAGCCCCTGCCTGAGGTCACACCTTTCCCGAGGTAGCCCATATCCAGGGACTGACCTCTGGGGGGTGCCAAAGGCCAATCATTTCGACTCACTGAGGTTCAAGTCGGACAGACCAACTATACTCCAGAGTTCTCCTCATGTTTGGCCAAGGCTTTGCTGGGCTTGCCTCAAAGTTTTACTTCTCTCTTTGCTTCATCTTCTCACTGGCCCCTCTGCTTCCTGAACTGTTAATCCCTGATAAATACACTTTGCACCAAACTCTGCTCAGCTTCTGCTTCTAAAGATTACAGTCTGCAACAGCATAAAAATCAGAGGTGGAAAGTGACTATAAAATGGGAATTGAAGTGGTTTCTCTTTAACATTTAATTTTTCATGTCTGATGTTATAGAAAGATAGTTGTGTGTTTTTTTTAAGTCTCTATGATGCTTTCAGAAGCTTATCTCTTCAAAGTTCCCCAATCGAATGTACTTCTGTTGGGTTGTGCAGCTCCAGGTGCAAATTTGTAAGAGATATTTCAGGTCCTGTTGCTATTATTGTGACCTCTTCTCTGATGAATCAGAATGAAGGGAGTTGGGTACATCCTCTATGGCAGTCAAGATGTCTTTGCTGTAGCACATGGTGTATTATCTTTGAAATTCTTGTAAGAAGAAGATCAAAGGTAGCTCAGATCTTCATCTTAAACCATATATTATGAGTCAGCAAGGGTTGGCCAGAAAAAAATAACTGGTGCATGTTTAGTCATATGGTGAGTCAATGTCCTAATAAAGAGCAGAGTTAGTTGGGGCTCCTTGCTTACCATGTCAAACCTCTGAGTACTCTTTCCAGAGAGAATATATATGCATTCTTTCACCATATTTGGTTTTGTTTGTACATCATTATGTTTCTCTCCCTCTAACCCAAGACAAAGATATTAATTGGAGTCAAAAATAAAGTTACAATAAGCCTCTGGCAAGGTAAAACTGAGAATGAGACAGCAAAGAGGTTCCTGTCTCTGCACTTGTAGAAGTAAAATGGATATTTCCAGCAAGGAGAGAAACAGGGAGATGAAGTGGTTCACCTCAGATCACAAACCAAGTTGGTGGCAAAGCTTAGACTAGGATCCGAACACAGTGGCTAATGCTTAACCACAGCATGCTGCATTCCATTCAGACTTCTTTGGCTGGCTAGCATTGATGTAACCAAAAAGGCCTCTCTTCAAAATTCAGCATTTCACTGATATTTATGGAGCACCAGCTATGAGCCAGGTGTTGTTTCAGGCCCAATGTATAAGAGTAAATCAGACAGACTCATTTTTGTTGTCATGGAGTTTACTTTCTAGCAAAGGTCAATTTTTTTTTCTTCTAAAATCCCTTCTCACATATCAATAAAAATAATAAGTGCTTAAATGCACAAATTAATGAAAAAGACAGCCGTGGCTATTTTTGTGATTTAATCTAGGGTAACATTTCTCTCTCAGCACTGGCTCCATCAGGCTAATGTGAGGACTTGCTACTGAATATGTCAGTAATGGGCACGGCATGCCTGGCATGCCTGATTACCTTTTTTGGTAATTGTGGTTGAAGGTGTTTTACCATTCAGTTACAAAAAGAACATTTTTATTAAATGAGGTTTCGAGTTGGAAGAATGGTAATGGACTGGGACATGTTTCTCTAAATCAAGGTAGCATTTGCTTCATAATATTTAAAAGTAAATACTTAGCCATTTCTTTTTTCTTTCCAGTGGAACCAGCAGGTAAGTCGTCAGAACAACTATTCAGTTCCAGGTCATAATGAATTATCAGTGGTGAGGAGTTTGGTAAGGAGACTCAGGAATTGAGGACCCTATAGACTGTAAAAGGTCTTCCAAAAGTCAGTTGTGGACAGATTTTGCTATTCTCCCATGCATCTCTTTCATATCCCTTGTTGCAGTTAGAATTAATCACATTGAATTACTTCTTTTTAAATATTTTTCTCACTGGAGAAACAATGCGGTTCAGTGGTTATCAGCCAAGAGTCTGAAGTCAGTCTATTAGGGCTCATAGCCTGCTTCCACCACCTACTAGCACTGTAGCCTTGGACATAATTACACAATTACTAAACTCCCCTGTGTCAGCTCTTTGTATGTAAAAGAAAAAGAATAACTCCTTATTCATAGAGTTACTGCAGATTTAGAGGCGTTGATATTTGTAATGTTCTTAAAACAGTGCTCCACATGTAATCAGTATTGCATAACTACCTATAAAATGAATAATAATAAAATATTCCTTTTCTACTAATAAGAAGAAGCATATCTGCCTTAACTACTTACTGCTAATGCTCTCTTCTCCTGTAACTACAATTGCACGTTGACTTGTTCAATACATTATTGTCTAATGAATGAATGGACGAAAGTTTTGAGGCCAAAAATGTTAAAAAGATCTACTCAAGATCATACATCTTAGTATGTATGATCTTAGCTACAGATTCCTTAATAATATAATGGAAAGAACCACTGCTACTTCAATATGCTTCCCTTGGTATTGTATTGTACAAACATCATTTCATACGACATTAGAACAACCCTAAAATGTAAGAATCAAATCTCTACCTCATAGATTAGGCAACTGAGGTTTGAAGAGGTTAAATAACTTACTCCAAAGTCAAAGAAATAGTTTGAAGAGAGTCTAGGATCAAATCTAGGTCATTCTGAAGCTGAGTCCATATTCTTTCCCTGCTACACAATCTTACATTGAGATTGTGTTTGGTGATATCAGGTAGGGAAGACTGAAATCCACAGGGAAACTTAGGTACATAATAAAAACAATATTACAGGATGTGTGATATATGGATTCGTCTTTCAAAAGACATCTAGTCTCCTGGGTTTGTTGCTAAGCAAATATCAAGCCCAACAATTTTAGAAATATTCCACATTACTTGCTGACAATTTATTGCAAACTTAGAGTCTAAGTTTGGAATCACTGCAATTCAGTCTGTGAGATACACTTAGGCAAACTATTAGTACTTGTAAAGTTCAGGATTAACAAAAAATGCAAATAAGCTATTTTCTCAATGAGAAATTTAGAGAGAACTATTTTAATTTGATGCTGTATAGATGGAATGAAACAAAGTCAAAAATCATTGCATCCTTAATCACAAACCATGAAGCATAAACCACAATTCATAAGCTACATACTCAGATCTATGCATTTGTAAGAGGAGAATGAGCAGAAGGGCCTGGACAATTGCTGGAAGTGTTGCAAAGCTACCCAGAGAATCCTATGAAAGGGCTAAACATGCTCTCTGCCTGAAGAACTCAAGTAGCAAAATTTCAGTAAGGATGGTATTGACTTTCTTGAGCACTTCTTATCTATTCTTCCTGAACTGAGCCTATGTGCTGTTATATTCCATTTTACTATAAATGACTTAACAATTGGATTATTACAGGATATATGGAGCTCATGGCAAATAAGATTGATGCTAGCTAATCATAAAGAAGTGCTCCTGAAAAGCACAAAAAAAGCTGTTCTCATGTCTAACCAAGACCCAGCAAACAGAGACACAGAAAGATTTTGAGAAAGATCAATGCACCATCTATGGTGTTTACCAGAGCTACAGTCATTAATGGCTCCAATCTACTCTTTATTATTCCATAAAATATCTCCAAGTAAATAATTTATGTTTAGTTGATCACACCTGGAGGTTGAACATATTTTCTTGTTTAAAAACAGTGTTTTGAATTATTTTCAGTGGACAATCACTCCTTAAAACCTAAAACAAGCCAAAGATAGTGTCAGGACCAAACCAAAACCCTTGTTTCTTGTTTGAGTTATAACTGGATCCACTTTTTGTCTTATTTGTGACGCAGTTTGCTTTATCTGCTTAGCTTCCATTTTAAAGCTGTAAATCTATGGTTCACTGACTGAGATATAAAAACACAACTTGTGTTACTGCTATAGGAAATCAACTTTGCATAACTGGACTGCAAGACAGCAAATTCCAAATTCTGTTATAGCAAATTAACCAAAGACTTTTGTGTTTCCGCAGAGCTCCACACTCATTTATTCCTAAGAATTTGCATAGGTCTTTGAATATAAAAAACCTGGTTATATAGAAAAGTGATGGCTGGAGACTGGTTTTTATCTAGAGAATGGGATTTTAGTCTCCCTTGTTTCACTCCTTGTTCCTAAAAATTAATTGGAAGGTTATGAAATTTGACTGAATCTCAGTTGCTTCAACCATGAACATGGGGGGTGGGGCCTGACCTAGGGGACCCTAAAGGACAGTTTCCAGGTTTTGCCCACTATGAAAATAAAGCAAGATGATGAAATATTTGGTTAGAGCTGATCAATAGAAGATGGATTCCATTTACAAATGACCTAGAACTTTAGTGAAAAACAAAGGGTAGGTAAACAGAGAAAGAGGTAAAGGAAAGTGGAAATGGCTGCCATCACTGAGATACCCCAATTAGGAAATCATCAGTGATGGGCCTTTTTTGGGATTTCTTCTATCCAGAGAGCATTTTGTTACAGTATTTAAAGCTCTTAAACAATAGCCTTAAGAGGTAGGCGCTGGCCTATATTACATAAGAGGACTGCATTCTTTAACAGGTCGAGCCCATGTTACTGGACAAGACAGATTTAAGCAGGGTCTGTAGGTCTGAAACACAGGACGTGGCCAGCAGTCAAATACTGTATTCTGAAACAAACAAGCAAAATCAAACAAACAAAAGACCCTAACTTACAGTTTCACCAAAAAGCAGCCAGACCCCCTTTTACAGTGAGAGGAGTCTTCTCAAAACTCGTCTGAACAAACAAAAGTATGTGTGAGCTCCCTGGTGCTGAGCAGTGCGGCCAGGATGGAATTTTGTGGCAATGTAAATTACAGAGATGATGCAAGGCCTTTCATCTCTTCCCCTGCCCGCAGATGTCTGTGGGGTGAAAGGAGAAACCACTGCCAGCCACTCGTGTCCTTCAGTTCTGATGCCCTCTATTCGTTTGCTAGATTCATAACATCTCTCAACATCACTGAGCCTCCTCTTAGGGCTGCTTTATTATACACATTTCCCTTGAAAAAAAAACTAAGTCACATCGCAATTAATTTCTCCTTGAGAATTTCATAACATCCTTTGAGATCACAATAATCCCAAAGAAGTTGTGCAATTGGGATGGGAAGCTCTTGCCTAAGTTACAACTTTGTGAAAGAAAGCAGGTCAGAGTGGGGGAACTAGTCTTGCTCAAAACAATTGAGATGGCATTCAGTGGTCAGGAGGAGGTTTAAATGTGAATGCAATCCTGGTGAAAACTTACTTCATCCAATTTATCATTTTTAATGTTCATATCTTCTTACACTATTTTTCCAGACAGTGTGCTTTTGCTTGCCCTTAAAAAAAAAGAGATCATGCCATTTGGTACTTTTTTTTCTCTGAGACATGCCTTCTGTACACTACCCTGAGTCATTGTTGTTAATTTAAAATAATACCAATAAGCAAATACATGACTCAATAAATGTGATGAGTAAGGAGAAAAGGGTGTTTGGCTAGCCAGCTCAGTCCTACATTTTAATTAAAAAGCATGTCTCACACACCATCAGTAAGTTTTCAAGTGACCTGTCATGACCAGTTCTAATCGCAAGCATGTCACTCACTCTTTCATAATAAATTGGCAGATTATGCTAATATAGGAAAGGGAAGCTATCAATTTTATGGGTGCCAGACAAGCTATGCCATTGATTTCATAATTTATAATACATGCTTGGAAGAGGAAGAGGGCTAAGGACAGCGTTTCACAAACAGAATAAAATGTTACAGGAGGATAATCCATTAGATAGAGCTGACAAATAGGTAGAGACAACCATTGCAAAATATTAGGCTTTCCTAATAGTCAAACATTCATATATTCAGTGTCACATTATATCTGTACTAATCCTTCAACAAAAGGGTCTATGATAATAGCAGATACAACTCAATTACTAAGATTAGGTAATTGACATTTTCTTATAAGTATTTGACTGAAAAAGTAGTAAGATTCAGTTGATTGGGAATCAGATTTTCTTCCTTCAGAAGAGAAAGAGAGCAATATAGAATAGGGTAGTATTATTTGTACCCCACATATTTTTTGAAATCACCATATGGTCTCTTGTGTTTTGTTCATATATATATACATGATGTTACATGGAAAAAACATTTAGGTTATTTCTCATTCTCATAAAAAATGAGAATTTGTAATGGCAGTGGGAATTTAGGGTCTCAGAAAAATCTGGGGCAGATTTTTGGTCAGAGAGAATAAGATTACAGTTTAACATGCACAGTTTAAGGATACATTATACCTTACATTTATAGACAAATTTGTTGCTTGTTGTTGGTTGTAAAAGATTAGATATTGTCCTGAAATTCCCTTTCAAAACACATGAAAAATACTTTCATTAAACTGGAAAAATAAAGTATATTTATGCTACATTATTTAAAAGCATGAGCAAAAATCATCAGTTTGTCTACAGGTTTTGCTCACCAATCTAAAAGAAAAAATATACAGCAGATGAAACAGTGCAAATTAAACATTTAAACCTTACACTTGTATTTAAACATTTTTATCTTATGTAGAGTTAATACATACACACTTAGGCACATACTTATGCACACACAAGCATATCCATAACACCCAAACACAAGCCAACACTTACCCAAAATACAACAGATCATATTACTTTGATCAATTACTTCTGGAAATTTCTGGAAATCTTTATTATACTTATGTTTATCATATTTGATAAATGCTTGTCTTATGACATTAACAGATGTTGCATGAAATTGTCATATATTTCACCATTCCAACATAAATTCCAAAATCTATTTATTACAAATGGTCTTATTTGAGTAATCTCAAGAACATTAAATGTAATTTGCTCCCAACTGTTAGATCTCATTTAACATTGAGCTGAAATGATTTTATACACTATAAAGTGACCCTATAAGGGAGTTTTTTAATAAGTATAATCTCTGGATAATTTTTTAAATTAGCAAATGATTATGTGTTTTTCAGGAAAAATGATACCTATTTTAAAATGTTCTAAAATAGAAACATTTGGAAAGAATTTCAGTTTTCTTAGGAAATTTTTTTCCTGAACACTTGTGAAATTTGGGTTTAAAGACTTTTAGGAAGTATAGTATTCACTCATTTTCTAGGGTATTCTTTCTCACAATCTCTTTATAATCCCTTAAAAAATTAGTTTAAGCTATGAAATGACATTCATTTTGTATATGCAAACCTATGGGACTCAGTTAGTAGATAAGGTTAGTAGCATTGATCAATCCATTGTTAAATTGATTTTCTCTTTTTTCATAAACAGAACGATAGTTAAAAATAAAATACAAGTCAACAAAGTGTTATCTGTAACAGTTACCAGGTAGATTCACACCCCCAAAAGCCACTTCTAATTGATTTTACCTCTTCCCTAGAAGGCACATATTTATGATTCTGGATCAAAGGACTTTTATGGAAAAGCCATTCTGGAGTGCTTTTTAAAATGATTTCTCCTGTTCAGAATTAGTTCATCACAATGTATCTTGCCCACACAACACCCTTTAATGGTCTCTTGTGTTTGAAGCTTTAAAGAACACCCTCCAAATGCACCTAGATTATAAAAGTAAGTTTGTTTTCCTCTCTTCTTTTGTTTTTTAAACCTCTATAAGAATAAGTAATATTACCAACTGGCCCGAGATATGATTCTTTAGAAAATATGTGTCATTAACATAATTCTACAGTGCAAAGGACAAAGAAGACAGAACAAGGGCAGAGGAAAGCAATCACATTAGCTTAGGCCTTGCATTATATTGAACTTCTGTGGAATGAATCCAAGACGGAATTAAATCCAAATGTTTCCTGCTTTCTTCCATCTTAATAGCTTCATATTTCCTTCATTTCATGTCTTCCACAGTTTTCACATTAAAATTGTCAT
The DNA here is from genome assembly GCA_032199065.1 of Smutsia gigantea. Lineage (NCBI taxonomy): Eukaryota > Metazoa > Chordata > Mammalia > Pholidota > Manidae > Smutsia > Smutsia gigantea. The sequence continues at coordinate 37,101 of JAVSCE010016876.1, forward strand.
CTTTGAAAACATTGAGCATATTTATGGCATGTCTGTTTCCTGGTGCATAGTACAGTCTATCATATTGTAATAGTTACTAGACAACAAGAGAGATTTTTGATTTATATGTAATTGAGAAATTTAAATTAGGGAGGAAATGTGACTATATCATGACAACTTCAAAATAAATCATCTTCCTGTTCCAAAATATATGACAATATTTGTAAAGATATTTTTCCTACCTTTGTAATACATTTTCTTGTTGAGTTGCAAAAGTAAGTGGTCCAAATTCATGTTATAAAGGCAATGAAAACCCAGGATAAAATAACAAAAATAAAAGAAATATCAGAACTGTGGTGATAGTTAAAGTGTAATCTGCGTTTCTATAACTAAGAGTCACGTTAAGAGCTTTCCTACGTCATTTAACCCCTCCATATGATGAAATAGGTACTCTCAGGCCCTGCAAGTCCCAGATGTTAAATAACTGGCCCAAGGTCACACAATTGGTAGGTAATAGAATCAGAATTAAATTCAAACAACTGGTTTCCAAAAGTTTCATTTTTCCTTTCTCCATTGAGTAATCTCTGCAGAGGTTACACTTCAGTGCTGTTACAAAAAAGGAAGATGGAGGAAGAGGAGGGGAGGAAGTTGGCATGATAGGACAGTTTCTACCATCTGTGTGCAGCTTCTCATTCTTGGAATCAAGTTACACTGGCATTCTGATTCAATTACTATTAAGTTGAATACCTAGCTTCCCAGCAGGTTTCTGTATGAAGAAGAGAAAAAGGGGGAAGAGGAATGAAGAAGAGGAGGAAAGGGAGGAATAGCACAAGGAAAGAAATGACCATTCTCTCTAAATAAACACACCTATCGAAGTCATACATTGGCAGGAGGATGTTTACGACCCCAGCACATTTCTTTCACTGCACTGCAGAATCACGTGATCAGCTCTTGCCTCACAAAATCAAATACCATGTAATGGCTAAGGCACGTGAACACTTTGTTTCTCAGGGATGAGCCAGGCAAGCAATAAAAGCAAAATGAGAAAAGCCTTATCATGCTCAGTTTGGGGACTTTCAATAGTGCCAACTGCTACAGCGGATGAATTACTGAGTTATAAGAGCAAGAAATCAATTAATTGGGTACATTTTTCTCAACCTCTTTCCTTTTGAGGAGAATGATTTTGCCTTGATATGAGTGCCTTCCTTCACCTTGACTTATTTTATCGACCCAACCATTTCTTCCCAGACCTTTCAAGAAGGGAAAAGGGATTATGGCTTGGAATTCAGGTTTTCACTAATGAGAGTAACAGTCACTTTCATATTTGCCTCACCAGTGATGGGATGCCTGAGCGCTTCTGGAGGGTTCCTGGTGGATGAGGAAGGGGTCATCTTCCTGCCAAAACTTAACTCCTAATCCAGGACAGGTAAAGGCTGGAGACTGTCCTACCAAATAGGACTTTTCAGACTATAAAATATCCCTCCTCAGCAGCCAGCCATGTTCAAGGGCACATACACATTCAGACGGTATTTTTTTTCCAGTCTAACTTTGTTATAATACTGTATGTATTTGAATACTTTATGAGAATACATCCAAGTAAATGTTGGGGGGAAAGTTGAGACTTTTCTTTTATAGGATAATTATCATATTTCACCTTACTTCTGAAGATGACTCACTACCACTAAAGATAATATTCTTAGCCATTTGCTAAGTTATTATAAAGGAAAACTGAAGTGTAAGTTTCTCTGGGAGTGAAACATGTGTCAGTCTAATGGTCTGTCCTCCGGGTTGGAGGAAATTTTCATTTCTATAACGCCACTTCCTTTATTGACATAACAGTTTCTCAGCTAATAAATTTAATCTACATGGCCCCTCTCTTAATACTACTACTTTTTGTCATGATATGTCATTTTTATTTGAATCTTAATCTGTATGTTGCAATAAAATTATATTTGTAATAGACCTTGTAAGAGTTATATGTTTTAAAGACAATTAAATAAGTAAACAATGTGTTTGCATCCCTAATATTGCCTTCATGGGATATCTCCAACTGTATTCAAGCTTTTGCGAGTGCTAGGAAAATGCAGTCATATTTTATTTTATTTTATTACTTCTTCATGGCTGAGCAGGGCCTTCTTGCTGTTACTACTTCCTTCCCATTTCATAGATTATGACAAAGCTTTCTGTCAGTTCTGAGGCTACTTAATTTCAAAGGTCTGGTGGAAATCTCACCACTTCCTGAAATATCCAGGAAACTGCTCTGAGTCTGAGTAGTCCTTTTGCTGTGGCAAAGGCAGGGGGTGAATGGCACTCAGATTAAATCTAAAGAGACCTGCTACGTCCCACAGTATTACTGGAGGGATAGTGTGTTAAAGATGTTGGACGGGGCTCTGTATTGAATCCATCAGCTCTCACATTTTTCTTTCTCATCTTAAAAAGGATATTCAAGATGGTATGTATTAATGTTTATTTGCAATACATTAGGCACAGGGTAGTGGCAAGATAAGAAAATGTGAAGTAAAACCAGATGAAAAAAAAAGTTACCAGTGAAACAAAACTGGAAGCATTTAAGTTTCTAAGTAAGAGACTCCAGAGAATTAAATATGAAATAGGCTGATCAACTTATCTCTAGTACTGCCCTTAGCTGGAAAACAAAATGAAATATCCGAAGACTTAGACTTCTGCTTCTTACAGTGGAGTTGCTTAAAGGTTATTATTTTCTAAGAGTTAATAAATTTAATTGGACAAAACTTGTAAGTACATATTTCTATTGTTATTGGTCTTATTCATGTTCTGATTCTGTCCCATCATAGATTATTTTATTTCTGAAATTTGCATGATGTTGTTTACTCCTGGCATGTTCAGCAGAAGATGAACTGAATCGCTGGACAAACTGCTGAAGATCTATCTACATGTCTCTCAGACCTAAGCACTGAGATACTAATTTTTAATCAAGGACTTTTAAGGTAGCTTACTTCCATGGTAACTTCCATGTTTAAGGCCTTATTTCCATTATAACTTTGCCCTGGCAGAAGCTATAACAGTAGGAGCCAAACTCAGTCATCCAAACACTCTGCATATGAAGTATTCAATGTATGGAGCTTAAAAATAACCCGTATCTGTTCCAGCCTCCTGCAAAACTCAAGCATTTGCTGCTGTTTCCTTTGTATTTTCCATTTTTTCCTCTCTCTGAACCTTTCCCGGCTGTATGGCACACACTGGGGTAAAAATACAATAAAACCTACATCTTGTGTTGGAAGGTTGTACAGTTTAGTGGGGAACCAAAGCCAATGTAAGGCCACAATAAATTTGGTAATTGTCATCCCAGAACTGGATGTTACATACACAGTAGATACTCCTAAGAGTGATCAATTATTTAAATATTGGAGAGAAAAACTGGCGATCAAAGTTTTTCTAAAAGTAGATACCAGAGATGAGTGAGTCGCTCAATACACAAAAACCTGTTTTAGCACAGAATTGATATCTTGTAAATTTTCATATACATGATGCATTGTAATTATATAAAATAAGAAATGGAGATAGATGAAATTAAATTTATATAAATCATCAAAAACATATTCTAACCCAGTGATACCTATCAATAACATTTGGCAAGGGTTTTGCCAAATTTTCTAGGCAAAGTAAGTGAGAATTACTAAAGGGAAAGAGCATAACTGTACCTTTGAGTCCTTGACTGTGGTTAGGTAATACCCTCTCCCAGCAGTGGACCATGGCAACCTGCATTAGCCTTCTCAGGGGCTTGGAGTTACCCACAAACCATCAGTCATTATCAGACTGGTGAAATCTCTAAGGCTGTTCATTTATTAAATTATTTATTCAATCAGCATTGAGCCCTTCCAAGTGTCCAGGTGCTGGGCTGGCTGCTTAGAGAACAGGATTCAGTTCTAATAAGGGATAAGCCAGTAAAGTAAGGGATAATCAGTCTAGAGGGGGATAATCCACTAAATTCTAGTATCGGGAAGTGTACTTTCCAGGAGATATTAGGGCTTACTAAGGGATCAATAGGAAAGGTTTAACATGGCTTTAAACTTCCCAGAATTGAATATTTAAAAATAGAAAAAGTATGTGAGTATACTCTAATAGCAATATAGTAGAAAATTTGTATTATCCCTCCTTCTGGAATTATTTCTCCCTCTCTCTTCCCATGACCAACTTCTCTTTCAAGTCTTGGTTCCAAACTTCTTAGAAAGATCATCATCCTGCTTAAAGAAGCACTTGTCCACCAGTAAATCATTCTATCACATCATTCCATTTACTTCCTTAAGAGAATTCATTGTGATCTAAATGAACTCATTTCATTATTTCTTACTTGTCTGCCTCACCGGGACATGAACCATCAAGGGCAGGTACCTGATTCATCTTCTTCACAGCTGTATGCTCAACACTTAGAGCCTTACGCATAATAATTGCTTATGCAATTTATTGAATAAAATGGTCGTCGCCTCAGTGTTTGCACCAAAATGTAAGATGGTGGTTACGTCACTTAGGATTCATTCAGGAGCAAAAATTGAAACATAAAAGCTAAGTAGTTTAATAGCAAGTTTTATCATTTCACCATGGTCCACTGCTGGGAGAGGTATTACCCAACCACAGTCAAGAACTCAAAAGCAAAAAGTTCAGAGGTAAGGAAGCACCAGAGTCCACTTGGCATCTCAGGGACACCGTTCAGAAGCCAGACTCATCCCCTCTTTCAGCTTTGTCACCCTCAAGAGCTTGGCCGCTCTGCAGATGAGCTCGTCTTGTGTTTGCTGGGTGCTGCAGGAGCTCTGGGTTATCATATCCATACATGAAAACATCGAGGAGGAAATGGGATTGTCTCTTGTCTTGTGATTCCTATAATCCAAGAACAAACTTTTCTGAATGACACTTAGAAAACTTCCCCTAAAAGTTCATTGCTCAAAATTCTGTATGTTCATAAATAAGCCAATCACAAGGGAAGTGTGATCATGATGAATGGTCCACACCAATGTTTTTCAAACTTCTTGACTGTGACTCTCAACAAAAACATGTTTTGACACTGGGATCTGTACATATGTATACATAATTGTTAAAAAGAAACTCATAATACTTTTCTACCCTTACTCTAATCTGTGTGAAACACTTTGATATTTCCTACTCTGTGTCTTATGAAAACAGGGCAATGTAACCCACTAACATTTGATTATCTAAGAATGGTTGTCTCCCAACACTGGAATAGCACTGTCTTAGCCCAATCAGGATCTGTTTTTAAAACTAAGCTTTGAATCAAATGAAGGAAGAGTGGATAACTAAACTAAATTGATTAGGGCAAAAGAGAAAAATGACCTTGACATAGGTAAATAGCATCTGCTAAATGTTTATGGAGTTATATTTAATATGTACGGTTCACTGGAATGTTTATATTACATTATTATGAGCATTGTATACTATGGTTAATACTAACTGCAAGAAAGACTCTAACTGCATATTGCCATCAAAGGTGATATGTCACAGATCAGATTAGTTCCTAGAGCTACTTTGAAAAGAAAATTATATAAGGATTTGTTTTGTTCATTTTTGTCTGTTTATTTTGTCTGTTCATTATTGTTCAGAAAAGGTCACTTGTAAATGATGGAAAGTATGAATGAGAGTGGGACCTCCTTGATTTCTTTGAAGGTTGCATTAACCAGTCCAACTTTTCCAGGATTTCTCTGAAATCCCTGCAGTTAGCTCTCTTGTGGATGATGCAGTGCCCTACATTGATGTTCGCTGTCCAAGGTATTCTTACCAGAATGCTACAGAGAATGACCAACTTCCCTAATGTCTCTAAAATACAGGAACTCAAGTCTTACTGGCTCCTTCTCTGAACTAAGTTGCATCCTTCCATATACTCTCTCAGTATTCTTTTGGCTTGTTTCTTGAATATGCGGTCCTTTCTTTTAACAGTTTTATCTTTTTAAATCCCATTATTTATAGTAAACATCTTAATTGAAATACAGTATTGTTTCATTGATCTTCATGGCATAGAATCCAAGTGTGCAACAAAACTGAATTTTCTAGATAACTGAATGCTTCTTTCAAACCTCAACACTTTAATTTTAATCATTTCAGTGAAACATCCTGAGCTGTATTATAAAACAACCTGTCCTAAAAGAATGTACTGAAGGTCTAAAATTTTGTTGGTGATTCAAGATGATTGCTAACGAAATAATTTATTTCTCCATAGAGTGGTACTGTAATATCTTAGATGTATTCTAACTAAAAAGAAAAAAAGAGGATAACTAAAATAAGAAAATGAATGCAGCACTCAGTACAAAAAAGTGTGGCACGGGGAGGGAGGAAACAGAAGGAAGGATAAAGAAGCTATAGAAGGAACTTTGGAGTATTGGCATTGTCACCAAGGAGAGCTAGTATTCCTAATCCTAGAATTGTTCTCAGTCTCCAGCAAGCAATATATGTATGCTTACATATACTCATTCATGTGGTGAGTGGTGTAAGTAACATTCTAGCCCAGCTTTTTCCATATTCCTGTACCTCATGCTGTGAAATGGATAAGCAGAGGCATGGCATCTCTAAACGACAATGTCCTAGAGCTGGTGCCAGATTTGGAATTGAAATAAGTGTCCTGTATCCAAGCTTATTTTCTGTAACCTTGTACATTCCTTTTGAATCAGGCCTAAGAATAGTCTGTGCATAACAGAGAACACCCTCTCTGCCCACATCTCACATGATAACCAAGTCAGGAACAAGCCGGACTCACCTTGAGAGGAATGTAGCTCTGCACCAGGCAGCCAGAGTACACTCAGCAGGATTATTTCTGCTATTCTGCTGGCTTTCCTCCCTGGCCATGGCCCAGAGTGAGCTGGGCTCTGTCGTCACTGCACTGCACAGAGCAGCTATGCTTACAGAGCAACCATTGGGCTTAATACCCAAAGCCATAGCTGCAGGATCTTTCGTGATCAACCTACAGCTTCATAAGGCATCATTTTGTCTCTTATTTCCACATAAGGTTACCTCTGCTTTTGATGAAAGTAAATCTTGATAAGCATGCAACAATCTCTATTAGATGTCAAGAAAGAAATAGGCCAAACAGTCGGAGATGGGCTGCTCAGTGTTCTAGAAAGGTAAAACGGATTTGTTCTAGGAAGGCTATCCCTAGGGCGACAAGGAGACTTGGCATTGTTTCTTCCAAGACGATGAGAGGAAAATGCAAAGCCCAGTTTGCTGGAGCCACAAAATGAGGAGATAGACCCAAACAGATATAGATGGATATTAAAAGAGCTCATATTCAGGATGACATTAAATAATTTAATAAGAAGAACAGAAGTAGACCAAATATAAGATGCATTAAGTCCATGGTGCCAAAGCTCTGTCATACTGCCTGAAGAAGAATACAGAATCCTTGACTCATTGTCAGGGCAGGAATTGCACATTCTCAAATTACAAATATTTTCTGTATTACAGTGTGTCTTGTATAATAACCTACCCTGTTTAATTGGAAAAAATTTGGGCTGAGATCAGAAAATGTGAATTTTAATCCTGTGAATTTTTAATATTCAGCTATGTGGACTTCAGTAAATCATTTATCTTTTGCGATTTTTCAGTGTCTTGGCTACAAAATGGAAAAGGAGAATTTCACTAGATGATCCAGGATCTTTTTCCCACTCTGAAATTCTTTGATCTACATGTAATTCATCAAGGATTCACCACACTGCAAATGCAAATGAGGTCATATTTACACTAACACTGAAGTCACGTATGTTTACTAGTCCTTGCCTACAGGACTGCAGGCCCTCAAGCACCCACTGTAGGCCCTCCAAAGTCAGTCCCAGCTGTTTTGGGGGAAAACAGTGTAGCAAATGCTCGTGAGTCTCCATCCCGACCCACTCAAGTCTCTTACTGTTTTTGTGTGCCCACCCCAGCTTCTGAGGGCCTTGCTTCTAAGGATTCACATCTACTTTCTTCAGAGGACTATACTTGGCCTAACTGGGAGGCTTTACCTGCCCAACAAGTGCCAGGAGGTCCTGAGACAATGGTGACACGCAAATGAGGGAGACTCCCAGCCCAGCTCCCCTATCTCCAGAAGGCACAAGGCACAAATTCTCAGGCCTAAGGAACATGCTGTGAGGATTGTTGTCTGAGATCTCATCCTTGCCTGTCCTGCTTCTCCCAGTCCCTGGAGGGTTTCACATATGCTTAGAAGAAAACCCTCTCCTGCTCTTCTGAGCTTGACTTCTTTTGGATGTGCATTGCCTGCCAGCCACTTGAGGTGTGCCCTGCCAGAACGTGGGGAGGTGACCTCATTGGCACACTGCTCCCCTGCCAAGGATGGCATCTCCCGGGGCTTCCCCAAACTGCAGATACACGAGATGCTGCGAGACCCTGTCTCCTCTTCAATTCTCTTCATGCTACCTGAATCACAGCAAGTTGTTGCCAAAAATGAGATATGTTTCTGTCCCACTGTATTTCACTTTGTCTCTATGCCCCAGAGTTGAGCTGCTGGTGCTCTGTGTTTCATAAAGCCTGTTGTGCAATCAGGACCTTCCTCTCTACTGTGATTCTTTCAGTGGTCAAGCTTAGTCACTAGCATGACGCAGATCAAAGAAACACCACCCTGGTTTCTCCATTTCCCCATCACTCTTCTGCATGTCAAATTTTACAAGTAGATTCCTAGAGAACTGGCCTCAGGTTCAACCTAAATTCCTGTTGCTGACATCTGGAGTTATGTACTAGTTATAGATAGATCAGAACTCCAAATCTAGCATTTCATGATCTTTTTGTACGAGATAATGTCTTTCTCATCTCTAAGCCAAAGCCAGCCAACTTAATAAAATTGGTCCTACCAAAACAACTCAATGGCAGAATTGTTCATTTATAAAACAGCAACTCAAAAAAAAATCCACTAGTAGAAAATGATTAGTAACTAATTTCTTTTCATAGATTTCAATAAAAACTCCCATCCAGGAGTGTCTTTTCCTTTTTATTATCATCTTCAAGAATCTTGACGTAGCATTACTGATTCGTTTTCATTTTATTTATTTGCTAATCACAAGAAAATGTGTCATTTAATCACCCCAGGAGAAAGGAGACTTCAATTAATCTGGTAGCATGTTTTTTTTTTAATATAATTTATTTTATTATCATTAATTTACAATTACATGTGCAGTATTACGATTATTAAACTACCCCTTCATCAGGTCCCCCCCACCAACCCCATTACAGTCACTGTCCATCAGCGTAGTGAGATGCTATAGAATCACTACTTGTCTTCTCTGAGTTGTACTGCCCTCCCCGTGCCCCCCCAACATTACATCTGCTAATCGTAATGCCCCTTTTTCCCTCTTATCCCTCCCTTCCCGCCCATTTTCCCCAGTCCCTTTCCCTTTGGTAACTATTAGTCCGTTCTTGGGTTCTGTGAGTCTGCTGCTGTTTTGTTCCTTCAGTATTTTTTCTTTGTTCTTATACTCCACATATGAGTGAAATCATTTGATACTTGTCTTTTCGGCTTGGCTTATTTCACTGAGCATAATACCCTCTAGCTCCATCCATGTTGTTGCAAATGGTAGGATTTGTTTTCTTCTTATGGCTGAATAATATTCCATTGTGTATATGTACCACATCTTCTTTATCCATTCATCTACTGATGGACACTTAGGTTGCTTCCATTTCTTGGCTATTGTAAATAGTGCTGCAATAAACATAGGGGTGGATCTGTCTTTTTCAAATTGGGCTGCTGCATTCTTAGGGTAAATTCCTAGGAGTGGAATTCCTGGGTCAAATGGTATTTCTATTTTGAGTTTTTTGAGGAACCTCCATACTGCTTTCCACAATGGTTGAACTAATTTGCAGTCCCACCAGCAGTGTAGGAGGGTTCCCTTTTCTCCACATCCTCGCCAACATTTGTTGTTGTTTGTGTTTTGGATGTTGGCCATCCTCACTGGTGTGAGGTGATATCTCATTGTGGTTTTAATCTGCATTTCTCTGATGATTAGCGATGTGGAGCATCTTTTCATGTGCCTGTTGGCCATCTGAATTTCTTCTTTGGAGAAGTGTCTATTCATGTCCTCTGCCCATTTCTTAATTGGATTATTTGCTTTCTGTTTGTTAAGGTGCATGAGTTCTTTATATATTTTGGATGTCAACCCTTTATCAGATACGTTTTTTATGAATATATTCTCCCATACTGTAGGATGTCTTTTTGTTCTACTGATGGTGTCCTTTGCTGTACAGAAGCTTTTCAGCTTGATATAGTCCCACTTGTTCATTTTTGCTTTTGTTTCCCTTGCCCGGGGAGATATGTTCATGAAGAAGTTGCTCATGTTTATGTCCAAGAGATTTTTGCCTATGTTTTTTTCTAAGAGTTTTATGGTTTCATGACTTACATTCAAGTCTTTGATCCACTTTGAGTTTACCTTTGTGTATGGGGCTAGACAGTAGTCCAGTTTCATTCTCTTACATGTAGCTGTCCAGTTTTTCCAACACCAGCTGCTGAAGAGGCTGTCATCTCCCCATTGTATATCCAAGGCACTTTTATCAAATATTAATTGACTGTATATGTTTGGGTTAATGTTTGGATTTTCTATTCTGTTCCACTGGTCTGTGGGTCTGTTTTTGTGCCAATACCAAATTGTCTTGATTACTGTGGCTTTGTAGTAGAGCTTGAAGTCAGGGAGTGTAATTCCCCCTGTTTTATTCCTCCTTCTCAGGATTGCTTTGGCTATTCGGGGTCTTTTGTGGTTCCATATGAATTTTAGAATTATTTGTTCCAGTTCATTGAAGAAAGCTGTTGGTAGTTTGATAGGGATTGCATTGAATCTGTAGATTGCTTTAGGTAGTATAGCCATTTTGACAATATTTATTCTTCCTAGCCAAGAGCATGGGATGCATTTCCATTTGTTAGTGTCCTCTTTAATTTCTCTTAGGAGTGTCTTGTAGTTTTCAGAGTACAGGTCTTTCACTTCCTTCGTTAGGTTTATTCCTAGGTATTTTATTCTTTTTGATGCAATTGTGAATGGAATTTTTTTTCTGATTTCTTTTCTGTTAGTTCATCGTTAGTGTATAGGAAAGCAACAGATTTCTGTTTGTTAATTTTGTATCCTGCAACTTTGCTGAATTCAGATATTAGTTCTAGTAGTTTTGGAGTGGAGTCTTTAGGGTTTTTTATGTACAATATCATGTCATCTGCAAATAGTGACAATTTGACTTCTTCTTTACCAATCTGGATGCCTTGTATGTCTTTGTTTTGTCTGATTGCTGTGGCTAGGACCTCCAGTACTATGTTGAATAACAGTGGAGAGAGTGGGCATCCCTGTCTTGTTCCCGATCTTAGATGAAAAGCTTTCAGCGTCTCGCCGTTAAGTATGATGTTAGCTGTGGGTTTGTCATATAGCCTTTATGATGTTGAGGTACTTGCCGTCTATACCCATTTTGTTGAGAGTTTTAATCAGGAATGGATGCTGAATTTTGTCAAATGCTTTTTCAGCATCTATGGAGATGATCATGTGGTTTTTGTTCTTCTTTTTGTTGATGTGGTGGATGATGTTGATGGATTTTCGAATGTTGTACCATCCTTGCATCCCTGGGATGAATCCCACTTGATCATGGTGTATGATCCTCTTGATGTATTTTTGAATTTGGTTTGCTAATATTTTGTTGAGTATTTTTGCATCTACGTTCATCAGGGATATTGGTCTGTAATTTTCTTTTTTGGTGAGGTCTTTGCCCGGTTTTGTATTAGAGTGATGCTGGCTTCATAGAATGAGTTTGGAAGTATTCCCTCCTCTTCTATTTTTTGGAAAACTTTAAGGAGAATCGGTGTTATTTCTTCTCTATATGTCTGGTAGAATTCAGAGGTGAATCCATCAGGCCCAGGGGTTTTGTTCTTGGTAGTTTTTTGATTACCAATTCGATTTCGTCACTGGTGATTGGTCTGTTTAGTTTTTCTGTTTCTTGCTTGGTCAGTCTTGGAAGGCTGTATTTTTCTAAGAAGTTGTCCATTTCTTCTATGTTTTCCAGCTTGTTAGCATATAGATTCTCATAATATTCTCTTATGATTCTTTGTATTTCTGTGAGGTCTGTCGTGATTTTTCCTTTCTCATTTCTGATTGTGTTTATGTGTGTAGATTCTCTTTTCCTCTTAATGAGTCTGGCTAGGGGTTTATCTATTTTGTTTATTTTTTCAAAGAACCAGCTCTTGGTTTTATTGATTTTTCTATTGTTTTATTCTTCTCAATTTTATTTATTTCTTCTCTAATCTTTATTATGTCCCTCCTTCTGGTGACTTTGGGCCTCATTTGTTCTTCTTTTTCCAATTTCAGTAATTGTGTCTTTAGACTATTCATTTGGGAATGTTCTTCCTTCTTTAAATAGGCCTGGATTGCAATATACTTTCCTCTTAGAACTGCCTTTGCTGCGTCCCACAGAAGTTGTGGCTTTGTGTTGTTGTTGTCATTAGTCTCCATATATTCTTTGATTTCTGTTTTGATTTGGTCGTTAACCCACTGATTAATTAGGAGAGTGTTGTTAAGTCTCCATGTATTTGTGAGCCTTTTTGATTTCTTTCTAAAATTTATTTCTAGTTTTATACCTTGGTGATCTGAGAAGTTGGTTGGTAGAATTTCAATATTTTTGAATTTACTGAGGTTCTTTTTGTGGCCTAGTATGTGGTCTATTCTGAAAATGTTCCATGTGTACTTGAGAAGAATGTAGAACTCTGCTATTTTTTTTGGTGCAGAGTTCTGTAGGGATGTCTGTTAGGTCCATCTGTTCTAGTGTGTTGTTCAGTGCCTCTGTGTCTTTACTATTTTCTGTCTGGTTGATCTGTCCTCTGGAGGAGTGGTGTGTTGAAGTCTCCTAAGATGAATGCATTGCTGTCTATTCTCCTTTAATTTGTTAGTATTTGTCCCACATATCTCCTAAGGCCCTGTGTTGGGTGCATATATATTTATAACGGTTATATCTTCTTGTTGGACTGACCCCTTTATCATTATGTAATGTCCTTCTTTATCTCTTGCTACTTTCTTCGTTTTGAAGTCTATTTTGTCTGATACAAGTACTGCAACACCTGCTTTTTTTCTTTGTTGTTTGCATGAAATATCTTTTCCCATCCCTTCACTTTTAGTCTGTGTATATCTTTGGATTGGAGGTGAGTTTCTTGTAGGCAGCATATAGATGGATCTTGCTTTTTTATCTATTCTGTTACTCTGTGTCTTTTGATTGGTGCATTCAGTCCATTTACATTTAGGGTGATTATTGATAGGTATGTACTTATTGCCATTGCTGGCTTTAGATTCGTGGTTACCAAGGGTTTAAGGGTTGCTTCTTTAATATCTAACAATCTAACTTAACTTTCTTGTTAAGTTTTTGTAAACACAGTCTGATGTTTCTTTCTTTCTCTCCTTCTTATTCCTCCTCCTCCATTCTTTCTATAATAGGTGTTTTATTCTTTGCCTTTAGTTGGTATTTGGATGGTCTGCTTTCTTTGCTATGATTTTTTTCCCTCTGGTGACATCTTTTTAGCCTTAGGTGTGCTTCCATCTAGAGCAGTCCATTTAAGATATCCTGTAGTGTTGGTTTATGAGACGCAAATTCTCTTAACTTTCGCTTATCTGGAATAATTGTTTAATCCTCCATCATATTTAAATGATAATCGTGGCTGGATACAATATTCTCTGGTTCGAGGTCTCTTCTGTTTCATAACGTTAAATATATCATGCCATTCTCTTCTGGCCTGTAAGGTTTCTGTTGAGAAGTCTGATGATAGTCTGATGGGTTTTCCTTTGTAGGTGATCTTTTTCTCTCTCTAGCTGCCTTTAATACCCTGTCTTTATCTTTGATCTTTGCCATCTCAATTATTATGTGTCTTGGTGTTGTCTTCCTTGGGTCCCTTGTGTTGGGAGATCTATGAGCTTCGGTGGACTGCGAGACTACTTCCTTCCCCAGCGAGGGAAAGTTTTCAACAATTATTTCTTCAAAGACACTTTCTATCCCTTTTTTTTTTTTTTTTTCCTCTGGTACTCCTATAATGCGATTATTGTTTCGTTTGGATTGGTCACACAGTTCTCTTAATATTCTTTCATTCCTAGAAATCCTTTTATCTCTCTCTGCCTCAGCTGCTCTGTACTCCTGTTCTCTGTTTTCTATTCCATTAACAGTCTCTCGTATCTCATCCATTCTGCCGTTAAGCCCGTCGATCGCTTGTCTGATTTCTGTATTGTCTTTCCTCAGTTCCCTCACTTCCTCCCTCAGCTCTTGCACATTTCTCTGTAGGTCCATCAGCATGGTTATGACTTTATTCTAAATTCTTTTCCAGGGAGGCTGTGCATTTCCATCCCTTCAGACTCCCTCTCTGGGGTTGTCTGGTTGATTTTGGTCTGAACCATATTCCTCTGTCTTTTCATGGCTATATAATTGGTCACTGATAGTTGCCACGTATGTCAGCTGGGCTCTTTAAGACTTTAAAAGAGAAGAAAAAAAAAAAAAGAAAGAAAAGAAAAAACAAAAACAAAACAAAAAACAAAACAAAACAAGAAAAACAAACAAAACAAAAAAATGCCCACCGGATGTAGATTCTGTGGGAATGCTGTAGGTGGCGCTGTTGCCCCACTATTCCACAGCTATGAGTGTGCCGCTCCGCAGGGCGCTTTATCGCTCTGGCAGGGGTGGGAACGAGTAGGAGGCTGTTGATCTCAGTGAGAAGTGTTAAGTATGGCTACGCTTCCTCAGTCGCCAGCTAAGGCGTCTGAAACTCCCCAGGACTCCCAGCCTGCTGGGCTGAGTGTGCTGGGGCGATCCGGCTCCTCCGCTGGGCTCCTGTCTCTTTAAGACCGCTGAAGAAAGCGCGCGTTTTTTTTTTTCCTTCCCGGGAGCCGGCTGCAAGCCCCTGGCGCGTTCCCCGCTCAGATCCTGCCCCTCTGTCTCTCCAATCTCCGCTGCACTGTGCAATGTGGGTCAGCACTCCCCGTGCAGATCCCCGGGGCTGGCTACTTCGCGGGGTGCACTTCCACTCCCTCCCGGCTCTGAATCCTCTCCTCCCGCTGGTGCGCTGGGGTGGGGGAGTGCTCGGGTCCCAGCGGGTCGCGGCTCCGTATCTTACCCGCCTCTTGGGGTGCCGAGTCCTCTCGGGTGTAGCTGCACGCTGTGCGCTTACCTGTGTATTCTCGTCTCTCTTTTAGGAATAGATGTATTTTCTGTGTTTTCGTAGATAAATTTAGTGTTGGGAGGAGATTTCTGCCGCCCTGCTCACACCGCCATCTTCCCGGAAGTCAAAAAGTGGGTTTTAAAATGCAATCTTATTTTCAAGACAGAATCCTTCCTGTTTTGGGCTTGCTTGTTTAATTGCCCAGGTTGCGAATCACTTGACTAGGGCTGGAGGAAGAAAAGCAGCACCTGGGTAAAGTCAGAAAAACAAGCTGGGCCCCCCAGCAGCAAATCCCACAATGGATTATCTTACTTTGTTTTTTCCAGAGGCCCTCACCCTACTATGTCTAAACCCATGGTCCCTGTCTCATATCCACACCTGGTCTGGGTGATGGATATCATCACAGTTACTTATGCCCTGATATATGAAGTGACCATGTGCTTGGGAAAATGCCTCCTTTCTGAAATATTTCCTATGAAATAGTTTGGCCTCATGCCCACTATCTAGAGAACTATGTTTGGGATTATTGGTATAAAAACATAATAATAAACACTTAAAAAGCAATTGCTTGCAGGCAGATGGAGGCTGCAAGAGCTTTAGGTGAAATAACTTTGTTAGCCTTTCAGCAGCAACCACCAGGAGGAAAACTGAGACTGAAATTAACAGTGGAGTTAGAAGGGGACATATGTCATTTTGAGGTCACAGGCATCTATTCCATGTTTTTATGGTTCACATCATCTTGATTTCTTCTGGGGACATTACCTTGCTTTCCCTGGGCCATCTTGAGTGGCTGAAAATCACAGTCTCCTGCCCTCCCCAAGCCAAGGAGTGACCGAGCTGGACTCTTCCTCCCCCAGGATGTGGAATCATGAAGGGAATGTTCAAGGATAGAAGAAAATAACAATAATAACAATGACGACAGTGGGGCACTTTCTTTCTAGTGGTGATGCCCTGTCTAGGTTACCCTTGCCTCTACCACCACCACCCACAACCCCCGGAGCCCTATCTCCACCCCTCCAGACCCATCTCTCTGCAGAGCTCCAGATGCAGAACCCCAGCTGATTTCTGGACAGCTACAACCTGATGACCCAAGGGCACTAATATGTTTTCGACTGAACTCGTCTTCCAACCAGCCCTAAACCTGCTCCTCTCCCTTGTCCCCTCTGTCAGTGCAGTGGAGAAGCCTGGGGATTATCCCAGGCCCTTTCCTTTCCATGACCAGCCATCTGGTCTCTGGTCTACCAGTTCTACATCCAAAAACCTTGTAAATCCGTTCACTCTTCATCTGCCTTGGTTCCGGCCTTCTTCCTTTCTCCAGGAAGATGCCTCCTGCCTCTAGGCCTTTCTCCTCCAACTCCTCTTCCATGCTGTAGTTGGGGTAATCTTTCTAAAAGCTCCCATCTGATTATGCTGGGGGCTTGAAACACTTCCATACTCTGCTCCTTGCCCCTCAGGAGAGCTCTGACTCCTAAGCTTGATAAACAAGGTCTTGTACTCCTTAACACTCTGTCCTGTTTCTTCCCGTCCATCAATACTCCTACCCAAGCACCCCCTCTGGCTACATGAAATTCTTTACTGATTCCTAGATATTCTTTGCTTTTGTGAGCTGCCAAGTCTTTGCATATGCTACTTGCCTCTGCTTAGAATGCCCTTCACCTCTCTACCTAGAAAACTCTTCCTCATGCTTTAAGAACAGGCTGAAGCATCTCCTGTTCAAATAGGCCTTCTCTGACCCTCACAGGTAGAATTTACCTTTCCTCCTCCTGAATCCCATTACACCTATACCTCATCACTGCTCTAGCACATATGTCACCATATTGCATTTATCCCACAAGTCATGTCTCAATTTGTCCCCTTACCACCACACCACCTCAAACAGAGTAGGATGAGTGAATGGGTACATTCTGGTTGGAGATGGAGAAAGGACATAGTCTTTGCTTGCTTTTTTCCCAGGCAGATCATGAGAAGCTGATTGGAAATGATGTCTTTATCTTTCTAAGAGTGAATAAGATGTAAACCATACTGCCAGTACAAGGAAAACACTGCCTGGGAATGGAGCCCAAACAAAGGGAGACAAAGTTTGTACACAAAGTAAGACCAAGTTCCCATGGTGACATTTGAGCCTCTAGATGCAGCTATGCCTGAAGTCAGACATGACTCTTGAACTTTTCAGTTGTGTAAGCCATTTCCTTGATTGCCTAAGCCATTTGAAATGTGGGTTTCTGTCTCTTGCAAGCAAAGCAATCCTGATATCCCTGAAGAACACTGAAAAAAGAATACCTCTTGAGAGAAAAACTAAAATCCACATGTTGTGCATCAAAACTGAAGAGACAGAAGGGCCTTGTGGCTGGCGAGACTTGAGTACAACCTAACTGAAAGAGCCTTATTGGGGGCATACGTCATGCCTGGCCTCTATGTTACCTGACACAGACAGTGTCCACCAAGAGGGCTGGCCAGACATGGGTGCCGGGACAAAGGAGGGTCATAGAGGGACAGTTAGCTGTGCTCACCAAGCACCAGTTATCGGGTATCTAGGCTTCCCTGCCAAGATCCCCAACTAGTGTCGGGGCTCCGAACCTGGCTCCCATGGCTGGGCTTCTGCAGTTTGGTGAACCTCCTGAAATTGCAGGTGCATCTTTTGGAGAAGAGTGTCCATAGTTTCCATTCTTAGAAGGGTTCATTACACGAAGTAGGGGCAGGATATTGTTAATGGAGCAAGTGAAAGTGTTTCGGATATCCTAGTGGAGAAACTCTAATTCTTAAAGCCCCTCCCCCCCAATTCCTCTACATATTCCAGTCTCATTCTCAGGACACCACACTTTGATACGCAGCTTTCCATGTGGCTTGCCTTCAGAGAGAGAATGTAGCGGGCAACTGATGGGGACACTTGGCTCCACTTGAAGCCTGTGTTTCTCACTGCAAAGTAAGAAATGGGGACCTCTGGAGGAGGACAGAATGCACTGCCTTGGCAGCACCAGGCGTAAGTATAACAACTTGGGGAATAATAACTAGTATTTGTTGAGCGAATGTTCCAGGTATGTTCATATATCCTTATTTAATCATAACAAACCTGTAAGAGAGAAATTATTATCCCCAAACATGAGATCAGGTTGATGGAGATTAAGAAATTTCTCAGGGTCACACAGCTGCCTAACTCCCAAGACCATGTGTTTTTCATGCTGCACAAACAACATCCAAGAGACAGCAGTCACACATTGGTCTCTGTGGTAACTTTAGTTATGTTGCTGAGCTGTTATCCCTTCTACATATTTCTAGCAGTGGACTCTCCCTCCACCCCTGGCCGCAACTCCCTGGGATATCCCCTGGACAGAGACACTGAGTTAGGGATGGAGACACGACTCCAGTCAGGGCCATCAGTGTTCTTCCCTGGGTTGTATAAATGGAGATAGTAAGGAAAGCCCTTTGTCTCTTAGGTCTTGGAGAAAACTACTCGTCAGTAGGAAGGAATAAAGTTAATCAGAAACCAGAAGAGATGAGAGATGGGCAGCAGGATCTCTGGCAACATTGGGCTTCCAGTTCCGGTTCTAGAAGTTCTCTGCTTCCTGTGAATCTCTCTTGTAACAGCCTGGACAGATAGAGTCAGTCAATGGGTAGAAGTACAATGACAATAAACTTCAGAGTTACCTTTCATTGCATCTGTTCTTCACATCAAAACTCTAAGGTAGGTTCTGTGAAAATTAAGAAAGGGAAACCTCACTAAAGTGGAGTCAGGAGCAGGGGAGTGCTCATGCCCACCACTCCTAATCAATTGAAGACGCCACTGGAAGGAAGAGGCAGACACCTTGCAAGTCATACTGTTTTAGCTACTTTGCCACCCAGCAGGGGGACGAAGGTCTCTGCCTGCCCTGGCAGCTGCCCAGCCAATGAGAGACAGTCACAACTCAGCCAATGAGAAGCCACGATATGTGGGACTCCCAGTTTCCTCAAATGGACTTTCTGCTTAGAACAGCCCTCTAAGTCTACCCTTTCCTCTATAAAAAAGCATCCCTCTCCTTTGTTCTCCGGACTTGCCTACGGTTTTACTGAAACTTGCATGTCCCAAATTGCAGTTCTCTTCTATTCCCAAATAAACTGTTTTTTGCTGGTAAAATAACTTTTATTTTTAAGGTTAGCAGTTCTACTCTTTTTACCAAAATGAGAGAAATAAGGAACGAAGTGGTTAAGTAAATTGCCCAGGGTCACAGAGAGGTGAGTGGCAGAGCAGGAGCCAGGGCTCCAACGTAGCCCCTGTTCCACTGCTTTCCATCAACATGATTCAAATACACACCTATTTTGAATCCTGTAAGTGAAAGCAGTGATGTTATGCCTCATTTTGGGGAGGGAGCTGAAGTCGTTTAGATACCTCCAATGAGGAGTGTTTACCCAGATGAACCCCCTCCTAGCATACCTAGAATACCAGTGTATTAGTATTTTGTTGTAACAACTCCCCAAACCTCAGGGGCTAACAACAAGATTTATATCTTGCACTCAGATTTGCAGCTCATCTTCATCTCTGTTGAACTCTGCTCCACTTTTCTCCTCACTCCAGGTCTCAGGCTGGAGGTGCAGCCACCATTTGGGACATGCCGATCTTAGGACAGAAGGCAGGAAGGCAAGAGGCCAAGTCAAACTGCAATATTACTGAAAGCTTCTGCTTGGACCTGGCATAAATTATGCCCACTCACATATCCTATTGGCCAAAGCAAGTTACTCGGCCAAGCTTGACAATATATTCCACCCACTAGAATCAATCCTGGAAGAAATCTATTCCACTTACTGGAATCACTCCTGGAAGTCACATGGTAAAGGATGTGGCTGTATATAATACCCTTGTAAGGGGGAAGAAGAAGGCTGCAAACAATAACACAATTATATGGAGAAACAAGCATGTGCCAGAACAGAACTTATGACAGCTCTACCTTTCATCACATGGAGCCCTCCTGCAGGGCACATGGGAGAACTCAAAGCTCCCAGACTTGAATTGAACAGAGTCTCAGCTGCAGACAGGCCAGGTTTCAGTAGCAAAAACAAAGTCCTGAGAGCTAAAGCCTTCAACATCTGGAGCCCAAATACAGACCAGAATACAATGCCCAAGGGGATGCCTGATGAGTGTGCCATAAGAATAATCATTATCTCAGGGTATTGGGTTATGAGTAATTCCCCCCTTTTTTTTTCTATTGCATCACTATGCTCCTTTCTTAATTATAAAAATAAGCTTTTCTTTTTTTTAAGACATGTGCCCTTCCTGAGGCCTAAAACAGTATGGGCAGCAGAGACAGCTGTTTTTCAATGCCAAACCTCACAATGTTGAGGAAGGTTTATTATGTCAGATGACAACACACCAGCATATGTAATTTCAATCCTCTCAGGCAAACAATCCTGCCACCTACTGTAATGACTGACAAATGGAAAGGTGGTGATCAGAATAAACTTTTTCCTTGGGTTCTGTATGTGTATAAGTGTGTGTGTGTACAAATTAGAATTCACTTCCAAAACCTGGACATTCCAGGAATTTTCCACTCACAGATTCCATCTAAGGTTGAAGAGAAAGGACATGAGTTTAGTAGGAGTTGGAGATTGTGGATTTCTTTCTGGCCCAAGAAGGGAGATTAGGCAACACGGACTTAAAAATGTCTTAGCTAGTGTTGAATCTGTGAGAAGTCAGCCATGGTGTTTTGTAAAAGTTAAAAACAAGTTTGAGCCATTTTGTGCCCAAAATGATGCAATTTGCATAAGGACTTAAGCCAGGACTTTGGAGTTATACATACCTTTAAGCCTTGGCCCTGTCACTTGACAGCTCTGTGACTACAAGCAAGTAACTTAATTTCTCTGTGCCTCAGTTTTCAAAATGGGATAATTGCATCTACTTCACTAGGTTATGTTTTTAGGATTAAATACACACACCTAAAGCTCCTAGTACTGTACCTAACATATAGCAAGCAAATAACAAATTTTGGTTATAAATACTAATGTAACTGGGACAAAAATAATTGACATGTTTTTGTAGCTTTTCCCCTTCTCCTGTTAGAGAAAAACTGGTATTATTCAGTCAACATCTTCTGCCCCTTCTCCCATGCTGGCTTCCACTTTGGGGTCTCATAGGGGAAATCTGGCTAGTCAGTGGAAGAAGAACCAGAGAAATGGGGATAAGGATTTGTGATGAAACAGCTAAACAGAACAAAAACAAAAACAAGCAAACAATAAATAAGAGAGTAAAAGAAGGAAAGGGGGAGAAGTGGGCCTGAACAGTGGGGGTATTTGCAAAAGTTTTGAAAAAAGTGGAAGATAAGAAACAGGATAAGAGATTTGAAGCTGTAGGATAGAGTGAGAGGTGGTTACTGAGATACAGGAAAGGGACTGAAGCCATTACCTATTGCTGCATAATAAATTATCCTAAAATTTAGCCACTCAAAACATTAAAAGATTTATTATCTCACTGTTCTATGGGTCATGAATTTGGGAGAGGCTTTGCTGAGTTAGTCTAGCTCAGGTTCTCTCAGGTGGGTACAGTTAAGATGTCAGCCAGGGCTGAAGTAATCGGAAGGCTTGACAGGCTGGAAGACCCTGCTACAGGATGGATTGCTCATATGGCTGTGGGTGGAGGCCTCCGTTTCTCACCATATGGGCTCTCCAGAAGGCTGCCCGAGTGTTTTCATATAGCAGCTGTTTCTTTTTCCTTATATATCTAGTGTTTCTTGAGTGAAAATTGGGCATTGTGCTTAATACATAGTAGAGCATGTATTACTAAATACATATATATCTGGATTTTGTTACCTTCTCCTGAAAGGTACCAAATCCAAGATTCAGTTATTGATGAATCATCTTGAATTAGTGTAGGTTTAGTTTGTGATTTGTTTGTGTGGATCTGTGGAAAGCCCGAAGTGTTTCCCAAGCTCCTCCAACTGGGTAGGACACAACTTCTAAACTGTCCTACTGCAAATCTTATCATGAGTTTATTTTGGGTTTTGTTAGGGAAGGTACAAATTAGATCTTACCCTAGGGCTGTGGTTCTCAACTGGGGCAGTTCTGTCCCTAGGGAACACCAAACAATGTGTGGAGACATTTTTGGCTGTCACAGGTTGTTGGCGGGGCACTAATGGCATCTAGTGGCTGGAGGCTGGGGATGCTGTTAAATATCGTACAGTGCACAGAACAGACCGCCCCCCTCTCCAAGAACTCTTGTCTAAAATGTCAACAAGACCAAGGTTGAGAAACCCTGCTCTAGAACATTGTCCTGACTCCTAGGGCATGGCCTTTCTAGCATCTCAGCCATATGCCTGGGGAATTAACAAGACTTAGAGATTTCTCTACTCTGGCAAAGCTGGAAATCCAATAGGCCCCAGCACGGCTCATCCTCTAGTGGCCGTACTCTGCTATCAGATCTGTAGCAGCCACCCTCTGATGAACCTCAGGTGGTCTTGTTTGTACGTGTGCCTCTCTGCCAGTCTCAGAGAGGACCTCCACACCCAGACCTTTCTGTGCAGCTGCCCCATAGAGTCCAGCTTCTTCAGTCGCCTCATCTCTGCCTCCCGCAGTCTATGGGACCCCTGTGCTTTGCTTCAAATTCCGGTTCTTTATGCTACAGGTGGAATACTGTCCCTAGGCAGGGAGCTGGCTGATTATGGGACTCAACTTTTGAGTTTCTCATGTCTCAGGGACCACAGTATTGCTATACCTGTTGTCCACTGCCTGATAAAAGTTGCACGTATATTGTCAGGTTTATAGTTGTTACTCCACCATGGCTAGAAACTGAAGTCAGTGTTTATCTTGGCCTTTCCATTTCTAGCTGAAATCTTACAGAAATTGGTGAATCTGAAGAACTGTGATAACACGCTCACTGTAGGTGTTCCCACCTTGTCACTCGCTGAAGATATTTCTAGCTGATTCTCATTCAACAGACATGGTCTGAGCCCCCTTCACGGACAAGGTTCTCCCACAGAGGACAAATATGTCTATCCTCCTGACCACCCAGAGAGGTATGCATCATCAGCCCCATTTTCTATTAAATAAACTTGTGTCAGGAAGTGCAACTTTCCTAAAATTTAGGGGAGGTAAAACAGAGCCAACGATCCTATGGAAACACGTCAGAAACATGCATTGGTGCCTCTCATTCCCAGTCCAATGTCCTTTCTTTCCTTTCCAAAGTCCACAGCTATCTTCCTAGGATCTACCTACCACCTCTCAGAGGAGAGTAAATGGCTTCAAAATATGACTAGTGCTTCCATTCTCACACCCACCTGCGCTCTGCTCATTTTGTTGATACTTTTCTGGCAAAACCGTATCTGCTGCTGGGTCTCTCTGTCTACATCTGAGGCTCTCGCAGGGAGACAGGAACTTACACTGTCAAGAACATGTGTTTGGACGTTTACATCACATAACTTTATTTCCTCTGTTAAATCCTTTAAAAATTTTTTCTTCTCTCAAGTGTTAACTAAGCAATTATCCAACTTGGATAAGCAAAGACTTAAATCTATCTATTCCTATTTTTATAAGTCAGAAACCACTTTTTAAATTGGAATTAGAACCATGTTTGCATGTCTGCACTATAAAATCATGACAAGGAGCAACGAAGTTGAAGTGGGCCGAATGAAAACCAAACAATGTTATGTCTGTGTCCTAATATCCAGAACCTGTGCATGTGACTTATTTGGGAAACTGGTCTTTGCAGATGTAATTAAGGATCTTGAGATGAGATCATCCTGGATATCCAGGTGGTCCTAAATCCAATGACAAGTGTCCTTAGAAGATAGGAGGAGAAACAGAGAGACACAAGAAACCACGTAAAGAGACAAGGATAGATGGAGTGATGCCAACAGCCCCCAAAAGCTGAAAGAGGCAAGAACAGAATCCCCTCTAGAGCTTTTGGAAGGAGCACGGCCCTGCCAACACCTTGATTTCAGGCTTCTGGCCTCCAGACTATGGGAGAATAACTTTTCACCATTTTAAGACACCTGGTTTGTAGTAATTTGTTACAGCAGACAAGGAAACTAAAACACGTTTTCAGAAAAAGACAACCTGACACTAAGCACCCTGGACTCTTCAGGTCCATTCACATTTGGTTTCTTTCTTGCTCACAGTTTCCTCCATGGCTGACCCTTGCTAATACTGATAGCCAGCCATCAGAGTGGGCTACAAATATCTAAGTAAAAATAGGAGAAATTTTTCAAATTGAGTAAATGAACCATTTATTTTTCCCAATTAGGAAATGATTGATTCTCAGGTGCTTCCATAGCAACCTATATGGTACTATTAGAATACTTTCAGTGGCAAAACAATGGAAAACTCAAACCAAAGTAGCATAAACGTCAAGCACATTTATTTACTGGCTCACATTCTGGGAGAGCAGAGGCGGGATGGGCTTCAGAGCCGAGGCCAGGCAGATTTAATGAGCCCTCCACTCCGACATTTACAGTGTGTGTTACTTTTTGAGGATGCTCCCTTCGCTGTTGGAGGAGGGCTGCCACAGGCAAGCAGGGCTCCAGGCTTCCTCTTTTAGGTCCGGAAAGAGAGTCAGAGAATGAGAGGCAGTGACAGAGAGAGTGGCTTCCTGTAGCTCCCTCCTTAGGGAAGGTGCTCCCAAGACTTTGGCAAACCTCTCCAAGTTAAGTGGCCAAAATTGGACCACATGCCCTTTTTGGCACCAATCGCTGGTAAGAATGATGGGTCATCCTCAAACTAATGGGGCTCTGCACCCTGATACTGAGGGTAGGTCAGCTTCCCCAAGGCTCCCTTAGGTGGCATAAAATGGGAGTAGAGACCTAACCAAATGGAAGTTCTGTAGGGAAGCACAGAGAAGAGAACGGATAATGGGCAGGGCAGGTTCTGTATATACATGGTAACACACAGCTCCATGTGCCCACTATCCCATCTACCCTAAAATATAATTCAGCCATGGTTGAAGATACCTTCATTCCCCTGCACAATCACATCCCCTTGTATGTACATCTTTCCCTAAATTTACCTAATCTAAATTCAGTGCTTATCATTCCCATACATTTTATTCTTTTTACTATGTGTTTCTGTTGTGTTCTTTTGTATGTTTTTAAACTTAATATAAATGGGATCATACTATACCTTTTCTGCAACTTGCTTTTATGGTTCATCATGACATTTGTGAGACTTGTCTGCAGGAATATGTGAAGTTCCAGATCACACATTCTCATGGATGCATTCCCATGATATATATTCATTCTCCTGTTCATGAACATTTGGGTCAATGGTATTTTTTCCCCTTTACAAGGAAAGCTTCTGTAAACATTCTCAGTACATGACTCTGTATTCCTAGGAGAGTATCTAGGTATATAAATAAGGCAACATTCTTGACTCATGAGGTATGTACATCTCTAACTCTTGTTTTTCTTAGTAGAGGCTCTGTGAAGATCTGTCTCCACCACCAGCTGTGTATGAGGGTTCTGCCTCTCTACACCTCTGCCAACATATGCTGAGTTGACCTTTAAAATTTGTTAGTCTTGTGAACCTTACTGAAATGGTCTGTCACTCTTGCTAGTCTCTAAGCTCCATGTGAGCAAAGGCTGTGTTTACTTGCTTCACTCCCAGACCCCAGACAATGCTTTGCACTTGGTAGGTTTCACAACGGAACCTGGGTCAGGTGCTGAGTTTCTTGAGGGCAGGGTCCCAGCTTCATACTTTTTTCCTGTGAAAATCCTTCGCTACGTTATTAACAGTAAGAAAGGAGAATGGGTACAGTCCGGTTACTGGGAAAATATTGCTAGTATCTCAATCAGCACACACATGGGATCCAGATATTGGAGAAAAGATGTTGCCTGTTAGTCTTATTAAGGAGTCCTCCATCCTCTATTCTCTTCTCCCCCAGGATGCCTGGGGTCACTTGGCCCCTGACTGCCTCCTGAGCAGGGTCTTCCTCGGCCTCTGGCTCAGGTTCACTTGTTCAGGTCCACCTGCCTTATCTTTTCATGGAGATGGAGGGCAGGATGGGTGGGCAAGCAGGGAGGAGGGGATGAAGAGGAGGAAAGTAGCTTTCCTGATCCTACCTCAGCAGGGAGCATAGAAACAAAGCAAATTCTCAGAGCAGGACGCTCCCTGGTAAGTGGATTGGATTTTCCCTCTGCTGTTTTCAAACACATCCATCTACTATCCTAACTTACTTAGTATGGGCCAAATTCCTAGGAGAAACACAAGTCTGCACCACACCCAAGACAGTGGGTACTGTACCCAAACCTTTTCTGTTTGCTCCAAATCCGACTTCCCTACACTGGTTCTCAACCAGGGGCAGTAGTGCCCTCTGTAGGCATACGGGAAAGTGTGGTGGCATTTTTAGCTGTCTCCCTGCTTGGGAATTAGTGGATCAGGGCCAGGGGTGTTGAACAGCCTGCAATGAGCAGGACAGACCCGCACAGTGAGAAAATGGCCACCTAAAATGCCACTAGTGACCTCATGGAAAACACTCTGGGCTCTGGGAGGCTGTGAGTAAGGCCTGTCATCTTCCTAGTGCATCTCCAACACCCAGCCCAAGGCCTGGCACATAGAAGCAGCTCTACAAATACGTGTGAGTGAAAGAACGCACGCATGAACGCAGTATTCCATGGCACCAGCTCACAGAACTCACTTGGCCACTACAAGCACAGTTTAAAACCAGGGTGTTAAATCATCAGAAACAGACCAGGAATCTGAAGGGAAACATCCTCCCTGTCAGGAAGTGAAATTTTCTGTAAATATGGGTCGAAGATTTTTTGTTCTCCTTCCCTGGGCAACTATTGAATCCTAGCTCTTCTCCCATTTATAAATATGAAGGGGGTTAAAGATATAGTCATAAATGCTCAGACATTACAGAGCCGCCAAAACCTTATGTACATCAATCTCCCTACCCAGTGACAGTGACTGTGAATGAACATCACAGGGCAAAATGTCCCACAGCAGTTATGTGAGCTTTTGACAGTAAGTGAAGGGAGTCACCTCATTCGAAGAGGAGAGGACAAGTGACTAAGAGCTGGGCTCTCGATCAGTGGGTACAGGGGTCCAGCCTCAGCTGTGATGCTCAGTAGCTGGGAGGCTTTGGGTAAGTTGCCAGAACTTCTCCAAGCCTCAGTTTCCTCATATATATATAAGATGGGGATAATGATACTTACCTTATAGGGTCACGTGAAGATTAAATGAGATGATGAAGGCACAAAGCACAGGGCCCAGAACTTAATAAACACCTGTTGTCATCATCATCGTCATCATTATTAATCCCTTGAAAAGCAACCCCAGTAATAAAGCCACTGACCGCCTTGGGGAACAGAATAGGCACTCAGCCATTTAACCCAAGGACATGAGCAAACCAAAGAACATCCTGTTCTTAAGAGACACAATGAAGTGATTTCATTCTGCCTCCAAGTCATTTTGCTCTCTAGTTCAACAACAGTGTTGTGACTCAACATTAAATTATAACTGTGTTTCTACATCCCTCTGGTGATAAATATTTCACTTTTAGGCCTCTTTTGCAAATATGGAAGGTCTTTGAGCCAACGTATTCCTCACTCAAACTTTACAAATTCATTTTTCTTTCCCATCCTACTCCCATCCCCATCCCAGGCCATTGCTGGCATTTTGCTATTCCA
Organism: Smutsia gigantea; assembly: GCA_032199065.1. Classification (NCBI taxonomy): domain Eukaryota; kingdom Metazoa; phylum Chordata; class Mammalia; order Pholidota; family Manidae; genus Smutsia; species Smutsia gigantea. Next base: position 64,779 of record JAVSCE010016876.1, read on the forward strand.
AGGAGTAGATTTGTGTTTTATTGTAATAGCGGTGAACATTGATAATAATGAAAACACTTAGCATCTGTTTTCTGTTGAAATGTGAAAGCTTCAGAGCAATATTTACAAAACCCACTTCCCCAACCATTGCTCTCAGATTTGATTAAGTAACAGTCAAGCATGGCATTCCAAATCAGAGCAACAAGCTGTTCTTGGGCTGCGTCGGGCCAATCCTTTATATTTTCAAATTTCTGAGTATGCTACCAGAGAAATATCACTTACCCAGCTGATTCAACAAATGCTTGCTCCTCTCATTTGCATGCAATAGTTTGGGTTTTCCTGACTCAAATCCCAGTCAAAGCCCCCTTTCACACGTTTTCGAGACAGTGGGTGATGTGGGAAATATTTCAGTACTTGGTGTATGAACTGGGGGCACATCCATGAATTCACCTTTTAGTAAAGATGGTCTGGCATAAACAAATCTGGGTAAGAACAAGGAAATTTTTTATTTTTTAATCAAACTCAAGTCCCCATTCAGAAAACTGAGCAAATTCTCTCCGAGACAGTATGTAGGCACGCAGCAACTTTCACACATCCAGTTACACAGCCACAGTATTTGATTTAAAACAAACCCACTATCATGAAATAGCACTGTGTAGTTAAGCTGAATAATGACCCCAAAGACATCAGGCCCTAACACATGGAACCTGTAATGTTACCTTATATGGAAAAATGGTCTTTGTAGAGATAGAGATTATCCTGGATTATCTGGTGGGTTATCCAAATGCCATCACAGGTATCCTTATAAGAAGGAGGCAGAGGGAGATCAAACACAGAAGAGAAGGCCAGGTAGCCAAGGAATACCAGCAGCCACCAGAGCCTGGAGAGACAAGGAATGGATTTTCCCCTAGAGCCTCCAGTGGGAACATAGTCCTGCCGACACCATGATTTCAGCCCAATGAAACCAGTTTTGGAATTCTGGCCTTCAAAACTGAGAGAATAAAGTTCTGACGTTTTAAGTCACTACATCTGTGGCATTTTGTTACAGCCATAAGGCAACAAATATACTATGCAAACAAAATCATAAAAGAGAGTCAAGAATAAAAGAATTTAATACAATCCTCCCTCTGTTCCCATTTTACAGATCAGGAGATTTAACAGAGAGGTCACCAAGTGCCACAATAAACCCACACACTCTGAGAGGCAGGGCTAAGACCGTCTTGAGTCTTACAGGTCTTTCTTAAGAAGGGAAGCCAAGCCTTTGGCCTCCTTGGTGCCCTTCTATCCTTCTCAGGATGTTTCCAGGGCTAATACTGCCCAATATGGTAGCCACTAGCCACATGTGGCTATTTAAATTTAATCAAAATTAAACAAAATGTAAACCTCAGTCTCTCAGTCACAGGAATCACATTTCAAGAAACCTACACTCACATGTGGCTAGTGGCTACTGAATCGCACAGAAGATAAACATTTCCATCATATAGGAGGTTCTAACGGACAGTGCTGAGCCAGACAGATGGAGGCTTACCCAACTTCTCACCAGACTTATAACCCCGTGTCTGTTCATTCAAACTATATTCCAGCATGCCTTGGAAATTCCATAGGACTTCTACGAAGGTGCAGGTGACACCTGAAGGATGGTGACCCTTCACACCTTCTCCTTGCTGGGTAGGCTCTCTTCCGCAGGATGCCACAATACGGGCCAAGGACCACCTCCCGTGATGTTTCCTGGGCCGGGCCCAGGAGGAACACAGGGAGGCCAAGAATGAGACAAAGCAGGCTAGACTCTATTTCAGACCTTCCCTAGATCCAGCTCATGCCCCAGGAGGGTCTACAGAGCATTCAGGGCCTGCTCCCACCTTGTTCTGACAACTCTTGGGATGCCCAGAGAAGTCTGACACATTCTTTCTAGAAAATATCAAGGAATATTTGTACGGCCTTTTATAATTCAAAAGCAATTGCCATGGTCTCCTTTGATCAACTGGCAATCTCCATTTTATAACTGAGAAAACAGGTTCAAAAGAAGATGTAACTTGCCAAAGATACACACAGAAGCCAAGATTCCAGTGAAAAATTCTGACTCTAAAGCTTGCCTTTTGCACCACCACCGCTTCTTCTTTTTTCCCTGAAGACCCATAGATATGTCGCAGGCCTTCTGAGGACACAGGCTGGGTCTTGCTCATCTGTGTAGCCCACGGGGTATCCACCAGTGTCTTCCACAATCAATCAAATGGCCCTTAAGTCTGATTTTCACATCTCACTCTTATCGCCAGGGGGATGTTGAGAAGACAAATCAAGTCCAAAGGAAATGAAACAAACATTTGAAACTGTATGTCTGAATGGGCAACTCCAGAAATATAGGAATTTTGTACAAATTCATTTCAGAGATGTGAGTCCCTTACTGACTCTCATTCCAATTAAGATGGGGTTTTAAAGGCTGACAAAAGGATCTGTCTCCATATGGTCATGTTCTTGATGTTTTCCTAACACACACACACACACACACACACACACACACACACACACACGAGGATTCTATGGACACTCACAGTATTCCAAGAACATAATTTGAACCTTACTACATGTGAAATGTGATCATTTGCTTCTCACCATAACTCTATGAAGTAGGTACTATCATTAGTCCCAGTTCACAGTTGAAGAAACAGGTTCTGAGAGTTTTAAGTTTGCCTTCCATCACCATAGCTCACTGGAGACAGAGTTGGGATGTGAATATAGATATGGTGGATTCTAAACTCCTGACCATATCAGTATTCTGACTCTTAACAAAGTTGAAAAAGACATTTTGAATTTATGGTAATTTTTCATGGAAAATAAGGCCCTGGGAAGAAGAAAAAAAAAACCTTCAGATAGTTATGAATAGGTTTTTATGTGGGCATATATATTGAACATATATATTTTGAACATATTCTTGCTCCACTCCTAGCATTTCCATTGTCAACATTTGTCTTTTTTGAACGGCTGCCCTTTGTCTTTAGCAGAAGCGCCAAGAACCTTTCACAGTAAAAAAAAAAAGTAAATCAAAACAAATCTTAAGCATTTAGGAAAAGAAGAACCAACAGTACTGAGTCCTTTTCTCAGAAAAGTATGTATTTATGACAAGCTATATCTCTGTATGAAATTGATTCTTGACTCTAAGAATCCTTTCAAAACACTTTTTTTAATGGAAAATTTCAAGCATTCATTAAAGAACAGAGAAAAGTATAATAAACCTATATGACTCTACTTGTAATAAACAGTTATAGACTCATGGCCAATCTTCTTTTATCTAATCCCCCTACACTCATTTTGTTTGCTGTTATTTTAAATCCACACATCAATCAGTTCCCCCTGTGAGTACTTCAATAAGGCATTTTTAAATCATAAGGACACCTTTTAAAATATAATTGCAATGCCATTATAACTCTTAAAAGAATTACGGTAATCTCTAACATCAACTGAAACCCAATCATACTCTAATTTCTCCAACTGTCTAAAAACATGTCTTTTTTCAGTTGGTTTGTTCCCAACAGAATCCAAACACTATTCATACGTTGCATCTGGTTCTTGTATTTTTCTTAAGTCTCTTAATCGTATACTAGTCACAAAAATGAACTCAAAATGGGTTAAAAACTTTAAGACCCAAAACTGTAAAACTCCTAGAAAAAACACACTGACTCTGGTCTTGGCAACAATTTTTTTGCATATGACACCAAAAGAACAAGCAACAAAAGCAAAAATAAACAAGTGGGACCACACTGAACTAAAAAGCTTCTGTACAGCAAACGAAACAATCAACAAAATGAAAGGGCAATTTATGGAATGGGAAAAAAAAATACTTGCAAGCCATGTATAATAAGGGACTGATGTCCAAAATACATAAAGAACTCACACAACTCAAGAGCAAAAAGAACAAACAACCTGACTTAAAAATGGGCAGAGGATCTGAGCAGACATCTTGTTTTTTTTCCTAATTTATTTTTAAGCATTTTTAAGCACTTTAAAGACTTAAGGCGTTTGTACTGAAGTTTTTGAGAACTGTTCCTATTGGTGATATATTACACTGAGGAAATGTTACTATGACATATTGTCATATCGAATAGACAGCAAAATCTTACTTAACTAGAGAACAAAGCCATTATGAAATTCTCAGGGCATTTCATAATGGCTTTGCTCCCGATATATATAACATTTGTATCACAAATAGGAACAGTTCTCAATGTAATATATCACAAATAGGAACAGTTCTCAAAAATTTCAGCACAAAAACCTTAAGTCTTTGAAGTGCTTAAAAATGCTTAAAAATTAACTAGGAATAAAAAGGCTACATTAGAGAAGGGGTTCACAAGAGCAGTGGGGGAAGGTCTTTAACCTCAAAGATATAATAATTTTATGGAAAGTAGTTCCATCAGAAATCACCCAAGTCAAATTTTTATATGTGCATACAAATCTGAGGATTTTATTAAAATGCAGATTTGCAGTCAAACTCTGCATTTCTAACAAGCTCCCAAGTGATGCTGAAACTGCTGGTCCCTGGACCACGGTTAAAGTAGAAGAGTCCAAAAGCAGATGAAGCATCTGGGAAGAGAATGTCCTTTTACGACTCCTCTTTGCCACACCTTTCCCACCTCCCTCCATCCTCCCAAAAACGTTATTCCTCACTCACCATCTAGAAATGAGTCAAATTGTTCAAAATACAACCATTGCTAGTAAGCAGTCTCTGAAAGCTAAAATTTTATGCCCAGAACAGCTCTTTCTGGTAATACAGTTGATTAGTTCATCTGAAAACCTTCCTGACAAAAAACTATTTAAAAATACAGGACAACGGATTCAGAAAAAAAAGATGGTGGTGTGAGACGTGGGGCAGAAACCTTCTCCCAAAACCACAATAACAAAAAAAAAATAGCAAATAAGACTAACCCTGAAAGAGCGACCCAAAGACTGCAGAACAGACTGGGGGAAAAGAGAAGACCTCACAAAAAATGGTAAAGTAGCAAAGCCGTGATCCGGTGGGATCAAAGCCTTCCCCGCACACCAGCTTACAGGTGAGAGGAAGAGAAACGAAGTGGGGAAGGATTAGAAGCCCAGGACTGCTGAAAACCCAGCCCTGGAGATCTGCTCCAGGAGCACGAATCCACATTACATGGTGCTCTAGAGATTAGTGGGGTTGGAAAGCAAAGGCAGGCAGAATACTTGAAGAGACTGAGATTCCAGCCACTTCCAGAGAACAGGTACGGAGAACCAGCCACTAGAAAGGTGGGCACTATGAAAGACTTCCCAACAGCGAGAGGGCTGCTAAAGGGGCAAAGATTACACAGAGATTGCTGCTCAGGAGAAAGGGCAGGAGGACAAAATTGTCCCAGCACACTCAGCCCAACAGGTTGGGAACTTTCAGAAGCTGCAGACGCTCTATCCCCTTGCCTGGAAACGCAGAGCCAAGACCCTCAATGCAATTCACAGACTGCCTCTTCTTCTTAGTGGGAGGCACCAGGGTGCACACCTGCTGCCCCCGCCATCGTGCCAGGCGACCAGAAGGTGGCCCCGCTTATGACAGGTACAGGGGCGTAATGCAGAGGCTCCTTCCTATGTGCACAGCCCACTTGAACTGGCAGTGGAGGCAGGCACTGCAGCCAGGAAGCAGGAAAGAGCTCTTTCCATCCAGAGGCGCAGGTGCCACTCACCTGCAACACCCACCATTGCTTCAGGTGCTCTGCAGCTCCAAAGAGTAAAGATTCTAGGCACTAGAGGGCACCACCCACATAAATTATTTTTCCACAGGAATCACTAGAAATATGGAACAGCAAAAACATTCTGTACAAACAAAAATTCAAACTCCAGAAAGAGGACAAAGTGAAACTGAAATCAACTATCTTCTAGATAAAGATTTCAACATAAAAATCATAAATGTGCTTTCAGAGCTACAGAAACATATTCAAGATCTCAGGGAGGACTTCAACAAAGAGAGAAACTTTGAAAAATGCAGTATCTGAAATGAAACATAAAAGTAGATTATACGAGGTAGAGGAAACAGTAAATTAAATAGAATTCAGAGAACAGGAAATCGAAGAAGCTGAGGAACAGAGAGAAAAAGGATCTCTAAAAATGAAAGTAATAAGGGAACTGTGCAACCAATCCAAACGGAATAACATTCATATTATAGGGGGTACCAGAAGAAGAAGAAGAGAGAAAAAGGGATGGAAAGTCTCTTTGAGGAAATAACTACTGAAAACTACCCCAGTCTGGGGAAGGAAATAGTCTCTCAGGTCATGGAAGTGCAGCAATCTTCCAACACAAGGGACCCTAGGAAGACAACACCAAGACATATATTAATTAAAATGGGAAAGATCAAGGATAAGGAGAGAGTATTAAAAGCCACCAGAAAGAAAAAAGATCATGTATAAGGGAAAGCCCATCAGGCTATAACCAGACTTCTCAGCAGAAACCTTACAGGCCAGAAGGGAGTGGCATGATATACTTAATGCAATGAAACAGAAGGGCATCCAACCAAGATTACTCTGTTCAGCAAGATTATCATTTAAATGTGAAGCAGGGATTAAACAATTTCCAGATAAGCAAAAGGTGAGGAAATCTACCACCCACGAACAGTCTCTAAGGTGTATCTTAAAGGGATTGCTCTAGATGGAAGTGCTCCTAAGGCTAAATAGCTGTCACCAGAGAAAACAAAACCACAGTAAAGGAAGTAGATCTACTAATTACTAAGCAAATGCAAAATTAAATCAACTACCCACAAAGTCAGTCAAGGGATACACAAAGAGTACAGAATATGACACCTAATATATAAAAAGTGGAGGAGGCTAAAAAAGAAAAAGGGAGGGGAAAAAAAGAACCTTTGGATTGTGTTTGAAATAGCATAATAAGGGAGTTAAGTTAGACTGTTAGATAGTAAAGAAGCTGCCCTCGAACTTTTAGTAAACAAAAATCAAAAGCCTACAATGGCAATAAGTACATATCTATCAATAATCACCCTAAATGTAAATAGACTGAATGCACGAATCAAAAGACATAGAGTCACTGAATGAATAAAAAAACAAGACCCATCTATATGCTGCCTACAAGAGACTCACCTCAAACCCAGACGTACACAGACTAAAAATGAAGGGATGTAAAAATATTTTTCATGCAAATAATGAGAGAAAAGCAGGAGTACCAGGACTTAAATCAGACGAAATAGACTTCAAAACAAAGAAAATAACAAGAGACAAAGAAGGACATTTCATAATGATAAAGGGGTCAGTCCAACAACAGGATATAACCATTATAAATAGCTATGCAACAAATATAGGAGCACCTAAAAATGTGAAACAAATACTAACAGAATTAAAGGGAGAAATACAATGTATTGCATTCATTTTAGGAGACTTGAACACACCACTCACTCCTAAGGACGTACCAATCAGACAGAAAATAAGTAAGGAGCCAGAGGCAATGAACAATGCATTAGAACAGATGGACCTAACAGACATCGACAGAACACTCCGCCCAAAAGCAGCAGGGTGCACATCCTTCTCACATGTACATAGAACGTTTTCCGGAATAGATCACATACTAGATCACAAAGAGACCCTCAGTAAATTTAAAAAGACTGAAATTGTGCCAACCAGCTTCTCAGACCACAAAGGTATGAAACAAGAAATAAATTATGCAAAGAAAACAAAAATCCCACAAACATACGGAGGCTTAGCAACATGCTCCTAAATAATCAATGGATCAATGACCAAATAAAAATAGAGATCAAGCAATATATGGAGACAAATGAAAACAACAACTCAATACCACAAAACCTGTGGGATGCAGCAAAGGCAGTTCTAAGCAGCAAGTATGTTGCAATCAATACAGGCTTACCTCAAGAAAGAAGAACAAACCCAAATGAACAGTCTAGACTCACAATTCATGAAACTAGAAAAAGAACAGATGAGGAGGCCCAAAGTCAGTAGAAGGTGGGACATAATAAAGATCAGAGCAGAAATAAATAAAATTGAGAATAATAAAACAATAGAAAGAATCAATGAAACTAGGAGCTGGTTCTTTGAGAAAATAAAATAGATAAACCCCCAGCCAGACTCATCAAGAAAAAGACAGTGTACACACATAAACAGAATCAGAAGTGAGAAAGGAAAAATCACTACGGACACCATAGATATACAGACTTATTACAGAATACTATGAAAAATTATATGCTAACAAATTAGATAACCTGGAAGAAATGGACTACTTTCTAGAAAAACACAACCTTCCAAGACTGACCCAGTCAGAAAATCTGATGGAAGAAACAAAATTTGAACAGACCAATTACCAGCAATGAAATTGAAATGGTAATCAAAAAACTACCTAAGAACAAAACCCCTGGACCTGACGGCTTCCCACTGAATTTTATTTTATCAAACATTTAGAAAAGATCTAATACCCATCCTTCTTAAAGTTTTCCAAAAGAAGAAGAGGAGGTAATACTTCCAAAATCATTCTATGAGGCCAGCATCACCATAATACCAAACCCAAAGACACCATAAAGAAAATTACAGACCAATATCCCTGATGAACACAGATGCAAATATCCTCAACAAAATATTAGCAAATCGAATCCAAAAATACATCAAACAGATCATCCATCATGACCAAGTAGGATTTATTCTAGGAATGCAAGGATGGGACAGTATTCAAAAATCCATCAATATCATATACCATCATCAACAAAAAGGACAAAGATTACTTGATCATCTCAACAGACACTAAGAAAGCATCTGACAAAATTCAACATCCAATAATGATAAAAACTCTCAAAAAATGGGTATAGAGGGCAAATACCTCAACATAATAAAGGCCATATATATGACAAACCCAAAGCCAACATCATACATAATAGCGAAAAGCTGAAAACTTTTCCTCTAAGACTGGGAACAAGAGAAGGATGCCCACTCTCACCACTTTTACTCAACATAGTACTGGAGATCCTAGCCACAGCAATCAGACAACACAAAGAGATAAAAGGTGTCCAAATTGGTAAGGAAGAAGTTAAACTCTCAACTATTTGCAGACGAAATGATGTTGTACATAAAAACCCTAAAGAATCGGCCAAAAACTACTAGAACTAATAACTGAATTCAGCAAAGTTGAAGGATACAAAATCAACACACAGAAATCTGTTGCATTCCTATATACTAATGATGAACAAACAGAAAGAGAAATCAGGAAAACAATGCCTTTTACAATTGCATCAAAAAGAATAAAATACCTAGGAATAAACCTAACCAAGGAGGTGAAAGAACTATATCCTGAAAACCACAAGACACTTGTGAGAGAAATTAGAAGACACCAATAATGGATATACCTCCCATGCTCATGGATAGGAAGAATTATTATTGTCAAAAATGGCCATCCTGCCTAAAGTAATCTACAGATTCAATGCAATCCCTATCAAAATACCAACAGCATTCTTCAATGAAATAGAACAAATAGTTCTAAAATTCATATGGAACCAGAAAAGAAGAGCCAAAGCAATCCTGAGAAAGAACAACAAAGCTGGGGCATTATGCTCCTTGACTTCAAGCTCTACTACAAAGCCACAGTAATCAAAACAATTTGGTACTGGCACAAGAATGGACCCATAGATCAATGGAATAGAAAGAATAGAGAGCTGAGATATAACCCACACATATATGGCCAATTAATATATGATAAAGGAGCCATGGATATACAATGGGGAAATGACAGCTTCTTCAACAATTGGTGTTGGCAAAACTGGACAGCTACCTGTAAGAGAATGAAAATGGATTATTGTCTAATTTCATACACAAAAGTTAAGTTGAAATGGATCAAAGAACTGAATTTAAGTCATGAAACCATAAACCTCATAGAAGAAAACATAAGCAAAAAACTCTTGAATATTAACATGAGCAAATTTTTCCTGAACACATCTCCTTGGGCAAGGGAAACAAAAGCAAAAATGAATGAATGAGACTACATCAAACCAAAAAGCTTCTGTACAGCAAAGGACACCATCTGCAGAACAAAAAGGTATCCTACAGTATGGAAGAATATATTCGTAAACAACTTATCCAATTAACATCCAAAATATATAAAGAACTCACATGCCTCAACACCCAAAAAACAAATAACCCAATTAAAAAATGGGCAGAGGATCTGAACAGACCCTTATCCAAAGAAGAAATTCAGATGGTCAACAGGTACATGAAAATATGCTCCATATCACTAATCATCAGGGAAATGCAAATTAAAACAAGGAGATATTCCTCACACCAGTTAGGATGGCCAACATCTAAAAGACAAGAAACAACAAATGCTGGTGAGGATGCAGAGAAAGGGGAACCCTCCTACACTGTTGGTGGGAATGTAAATTAGTTCAACCATTGTGGAAAGCAATATGGAGTTTCCTCAGAAAACCAAAAATAGAAAAACCATTTGACCCAGTAATTCCACTCCTAGGAACTTACCCAAAGAAAACAAGATCCCTCATTCAAAAAGGTATATGCACCCGTGTTTATCACGCACTATGTTCAACAGCCGAGCTATGGAAGCAACCTAAATGTCCATCAGTAGATGAATGAATAAAGAAGATGTGGAGCAAATACACAATGTAATATTATTCAGCAATAAGAAGAAATATGTATGGAGCTAGAGGGTATTATGCTCAGTAAAATGAGCCAGGCAGAGAAAGACAAGTACCAAATGATTTCACTCATTTGTGGAGTATAACGACAAAGCAAAACTGAAGGAACAAAACAGCAGCAGACTCACAGCCTCCAAGAAGGGACTAGTGGTTACCAAGGGGAAGGGGTCGGGGAGCGTGCATGGGGAGGGAGGGAGAAGGGGATTATGAGGTATTATAATTAGCCCTCACAATTAGGTCGTCACAGGGAAGGCAGTACAGCATGGAGAAGACAAGTAATGATTCTGTAGCATCTTACTATGCTGATAGACAGTGACTGCAATGCTCCCAAGCAGGGGGGCTTGATAACATGGGTGAATGTTGAAACCACAATGTTGCTCATGTGAAACCTTCATAAGATTGTATATCAATGGTAACTAAAAAAAAAAATACAGGAGAACATATTTCAAACTAATGTTTTAAGGTACAATTGAGCTCATAAAAATACTAAAGAAAATCCTTGGGGGTTGAAAACAAAAAATGAGCGCATCAGCAGATACTGTGCATCCTGAGTAACCTAGAAACTGAGGTTTTCATTCAGACACTGTCAAAGGATGGAAACCCCTGGGTCTTTATGAGGAGTGGTATGGGAAATAAGAACACCACATGGTGCCAGGACTACCAAAGAGTATCCCCTCTAAGGAAAGGTAACCAGAAACATTCATTCATCAGCAGAAGGAGACAAGAGTAAGAAGCCTGACTCATCTTGGGCTGTGAACAGGGAAAAAAAAAACACAAAAAAACTTTCACCTAGAATTCATAACCATAAATCTTCTCTCACCTAAACTTGAGTAATTTTCATTACTCAAGGGGTCCAGGAATTTCTAAACCACAAAATTAGCACAAAAGGTAGCTCTGAGTCAGAAATACCTCTGGGGTGCCCAGCAGAGGCAAACAGAAGACCCCTCAGTAGAGATATACCGTCAAGTTATACTGCACAAAGCCCAATTAAATAAACCTACTAAATACATGCTAACAATAAAGAAATTAAAAACACACAAGGAAACAATCTTCCAGGAGGAAGAGACAGAAAACAAACAGAAGTATTAGATACCAAAAACTCTGAATAATAGAACTATTGGATAAAAACAATTAAAAGGAACTTTAAAAACAAAACATAAAAGAAAAATTGAAAATATTAACAAATGTATTTATGAATATTTTATGAATATAAAAATATAGAATGGGTCAATTTGAAAATGAACCAAATAGAAATTCTAGAAAGGGAAATTTATACTCACTGAAATTAAAAACTTGATGGCTTGCTTAACATCAGAGAAGACACAGCAGAAGAGATACTGAACTGGAAAATAGATTTTAGAAAATTATCCAAGAGGGCAGTGCAGTGAGGTAAAGTGATTGATAGCAAATTTGAAAAAGTTTAAGAAATATAGAAAAGAATAACAAAACCCAACATATGGCTCTAAAAGTAGAAAATAATGATAATCAAGAAAACAATTTTAAAAATGGTAATTGAGAATTTTTCAAAGAAAGACATGAATCATCATATTCAGGAAACAGACAAAATCTGAAACACGATCTTAAAAATCCACATCAAAACAAATCATAGTGAAACTATGGAGTATCAAAGACAAAGAGATCTTAAAGTAACCAAAGAAAAGATGGATAAACCTTCAAAGAAGCAACTGGACTACAGATGTCTCAACAATAAGCCAGAAGACAAGAAAATTTCTTTAAAATGATGAGAAAATGATTACCTAGAATTCTATAGCTGGCCCAAATATCATACAAAGTGAGGACAAAATTAAGAGATTTCCCGACAAACCCTGAAGGAGTTTACAATTAATGCACCTTGACTAAAGAACTTCTAAGTTTATTTTTCAGAAATAAAATAATTAAACTAAGGAGTGAGATACAAGATGGAATGATGGGCAACTTACAGCAAACCTGAACACATGTTCAATTTATAAAACAAAACAATCACTACCCTAAGGGATTAAAATTAAAAAATAAAGATGCTCTGAAATAGAAAATAACAAGGCTTAAGAAAGGAGTGAAAAGTACATTCTACTCAGGAGGATGATAGAGATAGTGATTCTGGCCTCTGTTAAATCAAGTATGCACATCAAAAAGTTAATGGTGGGAAGTTCTGTTTAGATGATTGTGGCTATAGAACCAAATATTTTGGAACTTCCCAAACCCCCACATAAAAACAGAGAAACTAGACAACAAAACAAAAAATGTGAAGAATACAACAAAACTAGGTAAAAAGGTAACACACAAACCCCAAAGTACAAGTTAGGGCAAATCATCAAGAGCTACAAAACTTGTGAGGTCCAGCATCTATGTGGAAGCAAGCAGAGAAGCAATGGGACACCTGGAACACCCACATACTGGAGACACCAACAGATACTCACTGAGAAGCCTGACAGACCAATTTGAGACCAGCAGTTGAAATGGGGAGTTTTGCCCACCTCAATAGTGGGTGAGGAAAAGGGGCCCACAGGTGTAAAAAGGGCTGTAAGTAACCTCTATGAATTCTGAAAACCCACGCTGTAAGGTTCATTAGAGCTCACCTCAGATCCCCCCGCTGGGGAGGAACTGGAGGAAACAATAAAAGTTGGGCAAGATAAGGACAGCAGAGACAAAGAAAAATGACAGCCCAGGTAAAAGAAGAAGAGGAAAACAAAGCCAACAAATCTCAAAAAGTAAGCAGCTCTATTCTTTTTAATATAACACAAAAGCAATAGAAGAGGGAGCTCTGTGAAGTCAGAAAAATGATCTGAATCAATACTCCTAGCTTCAAGATCTGAAACTATAAGGGCACAAACTGTTATTGACATGCAAAACCCGAGGGAATGCTATTTGCCTGAGACTTTCCTGAAGAATCTGGAGAATGAGCTTCAGACAACTAAAATGACTAGAGACATGAACGTAAGACTAGTGACGAGCATTAAAGATATAATTTACATAAAGTAAATGAAAAAGGAAAGAGTGTAGTATGTAATGGCAGAAAGGTATTTACTACATGGTACTAAAAAACCTACATATCTATTGGGAGGGATGAAGAAACTTTTAAGGACAAAGCTTCCCAAAGCCACAATACAGAGTGGGTATATGACATAATAGGAAGCTACCTGCAAGAAAAGGGGAAAACTGCAACAAAAATTGCAGGCCCAATAGCCGCTATGTGCCTGCTTATGATCCACATCAGCAAAATGGACACCTTACATCCTGCCCCTCTCCCAATTTAAATCAATTTCAGATTCAGGCTGTAATGAGTAATGGATACTAATTCATATCTGAAAGCCTAACTATTAAGTCATCTGAGAAAATACTGTGTTTAGTTTTCCGATTTCAGCAGTACAGGGAGGCACGTGGAACTCAAGTTGAGCAAGTCTATCTACCACAAAAGGAACTTCCTTAGCCAGGCATAGGTGTCTTCCAAAAACCTGCTGCAAACATGTTATTTATTAGTGAAATGTTAGGGTTTAAAGTCAGGAACAAGAGAAGTCTAATACTTCTATTAAAGATTGTATGAGATACCCTAAGCGCAATTAAAAAAAAAAAGGGAAGATGCAATATACTTGATGTTCACCAGTGACATGACTGCCTCCAAGAGATGTCTAATATGATCTATAAGCCACCGAACTAAGAGGAAACTTCAGCAAGCTTTCCGGGTATAAAATCAATATAAGGAAATAAATTGCATTCCTGTATACCAGTAAAATAGGATATGTAATTTTTGAACTACCACTTAGGAACAAATCTAGCAAAAGATGCATAAGATTGTTATTTTCCAATTGTTCAAAAAAATTTTTTTTAATATGTCAGAATAAATTGTGAGATATACTATGGTCATAGACAGAAAAACTTAGTATCACTAAGACATTAATTAAATGTCTTTTAACTATTTGAGTTATAATTTAGGAACTTCTGGTAAAAGTTGAAGGTGCTTAACATACTGCTCAACAATTAAAATCCCAGGTTTATACCTAAGAGACTGACAGATTGCACAAGAAGACATGTAAGAATGCTAATTAAAGCATTTTAAATAGTAGCAAAAATTTGGTATCTAAATGACAATCAGCAGGAAAATGCATACACAAACTGTGCTATAGTCATACCATAGAATAGTAGTTAAAATGATTAAGGAAAAGCTTCATTTATCAGCACAGTATTTTGTGTAAAAAGTAAGCTAATGAAAGCTACACACATTACAACATCTAAGGAAAATGTTTAGACATACAAAATAATACAGTTTATGGATAAATATATATCAAAGTCAGTAGTCGCTACCTCTGATAAAGGAAAAAGGGGAATGGGATTGGGAAAGATAAAAGGTTTCACTTACATTTGTAATATATTATTTCAAAAAAAACCTGAAACAAATATGGCAAAATATTAATATTAATAAAGCTAAATAGTGGTTACAGGCGAGTTCATATAGTATGTATACTTTTCTGTAAATCTGAAATATTTCCTTTACAAAAAGAATGGCAATATTAGCATAATAAAGGTCATTCCTGGGGATGTGGCACTCTCACTGTCATGTCACAGGTGGCACATACTGAGCTACTTTCTTCCATTAGTGAGAGGAGTTCAACCAACTCACTCTCCCATCTTCCCTCTCTCTACCATCAGTCCTATTCTCAGCCTCCTGTCTTCCCGCATGACCAGCTGCCAGCAATGTCAGACTTGAGCTTAGAGAAAAGAAACTGCCCACAGGCGTCCAGCCTGGGCTGCCTGCACCATCTCTAATGCCTGAGGCAAGACACTGGTAATGACCAACCATCCCTTTGCCTTCCCTTGCCCCTCCCACTATGGTCAAATCTCCCTCAGTGACCTCACTGGGGGTGTAGGCATGCCTATGGACTGGGGAAAGATAGGTAGATCTGAAGTCCTGAATATGATACCTAAAGGGTATCAATTTCCACCTCAGAGTGTAGTGGAAAAGGCAGCTAACTTGGGGCTTGGGGACTTGCTCTGCTGCTAAGCACAGAATGAGCTCTAGTATGTCCACCTGGCAGGCCACATTACTTATTTGGTCTCAGAAAGCTCTGTGCTTTGAGCTAAAAACTCCATGGAGATTAACATGATTTTAAACCCCATTTACAAAGGGTCAGAAAAAGCTCAACTTTCTATCCTGACTCAAGTAAAATTGTGTAGTGCTTCTTGCAGTAAAGCATTAATAAATTCGTCAGGACAACAGCATGAAGGCTCACAGCACTCTGCAAAATTACATTTCCCAGGAACACTTTGGCCTGAGCTCTTCAACATCAAGAGACAGTCCTTTGTGACCTAAAGGCACTGGAATTTGACACTATATATAGAGATAAACCTATTACTTCATGTCCTGCATAGACCCTACAATGTCTTTCCAGTGCTCTCAAAAAGAAAGTCAAACTCCTTACCAGGACATAGGTGGTCCTTCCTGACATGAGCCCTTACCTGACTATGTCTAGCTTGTTCCTCACTGTTATCACCAGCACTCAGTGCAGCACCAGGGGCTTGATAAAGGTAAGAGGACATAGGACCTCTGCTCCTCCCCACCTCATCTCCCTCCAGCCTCTTAGGCTTCTACTACAAGTGGCAATAAAACAAACCAAAAAACAAAAACAAACAAAAAATAAACCACAGAAATCTTCAGGAGGAAAGTGTGCTTGCTCTAGAGAGGAGAAAACTCTAAGATTTCCCCAGAGGGCTGCGCAAAGTAGGTAAGACTGGAGAGTCATGATGTGACAACATAGAGATGCAGACAGCCAAGCGCGGGGGCACACATCCAGCCATCATGGCATAGGTGGGTCTCATTCCCTTCCCAATCCACCTGGCATATGGTTATCTACTGTCTAAAAAATGACTTGCCTCTAGAGACTGAACTCCAAGGGTTCTGGACCACACTGCTCTGTTACAGAAGACACAACAGTCCTGATTTAGTGTACATCTTAGGCTACATGTACTTTCAAGTGACAAGACGCTCAAAGGTGTGAAAAGTGACAATCATTGGGCAATCAATGGACTCGTTTTTTTTTTGGAATGTAGTTGATATACGATATTATTTTGGTTTCTGACGTGCATCATAGTCACTTGATAATTATATCCATTAGTATATACTCACCACAGTAAGTGCAGTTATCCTGTTCACTATATGAAGACATTACAACATTATTGGCTATATTCTCTATGCTGTACTTCCATTCCTGTGACTAATCTATTTTCTAATTTTAAGTTTCTACCTCATTTCCCCTTCACCTGTTTTACCCATCCCCCACCCTAATGGTAACCTGGTAACCAAGTCTGGTATCGGTATTTATGGGCCCATTTCTTTTTTGATTTTATGATTCCACATATAAGTGAAATCTCATGGTATTTATCTTTCTCTGACTTATACCCTCTAGGTCAACCCATGTTGTTGCAAATGGCAAGATTTCCTTCTTTTTTATGGCTGAGTGATATTCCATTGTGTATATATGTACACCTTATTTCTCCATTCATCTACTGATAGGCACCTTCAGCTGCTTCCATATCTAGGCTATTGTAAATAATGCTGCAATAAACACAGGTATGCATATATCTTTTCAAATTAGTGATTTTGTTTTCTTTGGGTAAATTCTCAGAAGTGGAATTGCTGGGTCATATGGTATTTCTGTTTTTAGTTTTTTGAGGAACCTTCATATTGTTTTCCACAGTGGCTGCACCAATCAGCTTCCTGATTTCAAGCTATACTACACAACTCAGTGATTAAAACTGTATGGTACTAGCACAAGAACAGACACACGGACCAATAGAACAGAAGAGAGAGCCCAGAAATAAACCCAGGCATATATAGCCAATTAGTATAGGACAAAGGAGCCATGAATATGCAATGGGAAAAAGACAGCCTCTTCAATAATGGTGTTGGGAAAACTGGACAGCTACATGTAAGAGAATGAAACTAGATCACTGTCTTACACTACACACAAAAGTAAACTCTAAATGGGCTAAAGACCTAAATGTAAGACAAGAAACCATAAAACTCTTGGAGAAAAACAGGCAAGAATCTCGTGAACATCAGCAAGAGTAATTTCTTTCTGGATACATGTCCTTAGGCAAGGGAAAGAGAAGCAAAAACAAGTAAGTGGGACTACATCCGCACAGCAAACGAAACCATCAACAAAAGAAAGAGGCAACTTACTCTATGGGAGACTCTATTTGCAAATGATATATCCAATGAGGAGCTAATGTCCAAAATATAAAGAACTCATACAGCTCAACACCAAGAAGAGACTCACTGATTCTTCAAGGTTCCTCCTGCAAAGCAGCGCTGTGCCATGGGGGCTGGAGTGAGCTGGCACCAGCTCAGAAGAGTCTACTGTATGCACTTCTTCCCAACTCCACCTTCAGCAATGTCAGCTTGGGAGCCTGAAATCTGCCACCACAGTTGTATTTATAGCACAGAAAATGGCACATGCTACAAAACAGTGTCTTTTATTTATTTACTTATTTATTCTGAAAGCATTACTAAACATTTACCTGCATATCACTGAATATTGGTGACCATATTGTTGTGTCTGAGATTTTGGTCCTCAGAGAGCAGAAATAGAGCCTGTGTTCTTAATTCTCTGTAGGACAAACAGCAGTGCATCCTGCACAAACAGACATTTATTGCTCTCTGAAAGGCATATTTTACATTTCCTATAGTTCTTCAAGTTTTGTTTCTAATTTGTTTTCTGGGGAAAAAAATCATTATCACTGCCAGCATGGGCCCTGAATCTCACCCATTTCTGCATCCTACAAGATTTCACTCCATAAACTCATCCCTCCCACTTTTCTGGCATTCTTTTCAACACATACCCATTCCAAAGTGTCACTCACCATTTTCTTTTGACTTTGTAAGACCCTCTCTTGACCCTACCCTGTCCTTCCCTCCAGAGCCACGTTTTTTCAAATGTGCTTACATACTCAGTTCAACCCCCTCTACCACACCAAAAGTCTCTAAGGTCACAGAGGACACAGGAACTAAATCAACTGGCCCTTCAGCCCTTACTTTGATCCCCCAGGCATCTGTGGCACCATACTCTATGGTTTGCTCTCTCC
>JAVSCE010016877.1:0-44434 GCA_032199065.1 Smutsia gigantea
AAAACAGATTTTGAGGAAGTACTCTAGCAAAACTAAAAAGGAATGTAAAAACAGAATGACATGAGAGACAAGAAAAGGTGCCTCTGGAGTTGACCCAGAAGCAGTGAAGAAAGCTGGAAGGATATTATGAGTCTCCACTAGATGTTGTGCTCCGTGGAAAAGCCTCTTAGAATGTCATGACAGTGATTTACACTTTCTTCTCCGTCAATCCAGTCATATTATTCGTATACTCAGTGAATAGTGTTCATATAGTTACAGTGCTGTTAGTTGGTTTTCAAGGTTTAGAAATACCTTATGGGCAAAATGTGAAACACTTACAGCTACAAAACAGAGAAAGTGTTATAAATCTTGAAATTATAAAAAGTAAATAAAATTGAGAGTTAGAGGTAGAAAAAAGTGGTTCATTTTTTCTCGACTTTCAGGGTGATGAATGCTTCATGAAGTGGATAAATTGAGACAGATTTTTAGGTAGACTGTTAAGAGCAGTAAGAGTAACCCCTGGAGGAACTACAAAGAACTAACCAGGCGAGGAGGTGAAAGTGTGCGGAGAGGTGAGAGGTGGTGCAGGTGTGCTGAATCCCTTATCTGCCATAAGTGGAAGTGAGCAGAAAGATAAGTCCAAAAATCAAATAACAGTTGCATTTTTAAACATTATAAGAAATAAAACAGAAATAAATCATAAGAAATAAAACTGAAACTTTCAACAGAGGCTTCCTTTGGAAAGAGGATGGTGGAAACTCTGACTTTTTGCTTTAGATTCTCTTGCTATTTTGAATATTTTGAAGTAGGTCCATGGATGAAACTTATAGTTGTTTTTCTTTAAAGTTTAATAATACAAATAAGTATAAGACTTTAAAACAGGAAGCAAGTTGCCTGAGAGGTCCCCAGGTCTCCTGCCACATTATAGGACTCTTTCTGAAAGGCACAGGACAGTGATGTCCAGAGGCAAGAGATGCGAGTCACGGCAGGTGGGGATTTGTGTCCTCTGGGGAATGGGCGAAGCACTGGAGGTAGGTCAGCCTAGAGAAGAGGATCCCCGTGGGGAATGAGAGTCTGCATCAAACTTTTGTAGGCTGTTATGAGTCCAGAGGGCACAGATCGATTTTTTAAGGCCTCAAAGGTTAGAATTAGGTCCAGGTGGTAAGACTTACAGAAAGACTTCAGAGACAGATTAGGTGTCCTCAGGCCGCCGTGAGTTCTTCATCCCTGGAGGTGTTTTAGACCATTACTTGAGGAGAGTGCACAGAGAGGCAGTACAAAAACCCAGAAGGAGCATGAAATGTGGAATCAGATTGCCAAGGAGTCCAGTCCTTGTCAATGCATTCCAGCAGCAGCGTGACACCGAGCGAGGCAAATGCTGTGACCTCTCTGAATCCCAGTTTCCCCCATCTGAAAACAGGTTAATAACTTATAGCTTATCATGTTGCTACTAAGGCCTAAGTGAAATGCTACATGGAAAAATCAGCCAGTAAAGTGCCTGGTATTTAGCAAGTGTTGAATAGATGGCAGAGGTCGTTACAGAGGGCATCTGATGGCTATAAGAGAAAACCAGCCAGGTCACCATGACATCCCTCTATCCTGAGATTCCTGGGCCTTTGGCAGCAGAGACTGGGCCTGGGCACCAAACTCAGAGGCCCTGCCTGAGAGACAGAGGACTCTGAGTCCGGAGCCCTACTTTCCAGTTCTACTGCGGGGACCACAGGGCTAGGGCAAGGGGGGGCCTCTTTCCCACCTTGCCAACTGGAGCCTGACAGAGTTCCAGATCATCCTGTGAATCAGGGGTTAAGTAGGAGAAGGGGTCCACCTGCCAGGAGGGTGACCTCAGCTGGGGTACCCTTTCAAAGGAGTGTTAGGAGTCTTGGAAAGTTACTGTGACGTAAGATGTTTGAAGCTCTTGGGCAATAATAGCCTCCCAAGAGGCAAGCCAGAATACAGCAGCTTTCCCATACCTGCACCCCTGGGATAGGCAGATTTTCACCTCAGCCTGCGCCCTTCCAGCCATCGCCCCTGTGGGCAGTGTGGAGGGCACCTGGGGGCTGTGACAGCACATTCTCAGCCACAGGCATCATGGCGCAGCCCAGACACTCAGGCAGACACTGCGCTCTCTGGGGCCGTGACCATGAACCATTTATAAAGGCAGCTTCTGCATGTTCGCGCCACCACCCCTGGCAAGGACCCAACCTGCCACAGAGCTGCAAGTCCCCATGCGTGGCCCCACAGTAAACCTCACATAAGGCACAGGAGATGATGTGGTGTTTTCCTTCTAGAGCATTTAAGTATGAGTAAAGCATAAAGTCTCTTCCCAACAGAGTGTCTTTTTCACACAGGAAAGCGATGGCATCCTCCTCAAAGCAAGGTCCTTGGGGCTGAGACCTGAGGTGCTCAGCCAAAGCCCAGCCCATTCTCTGGACGCACCACCACAGGAGGTTTCAGGGGACCCAGGAGCAGAACTGCTGTCCTCTAACCCAATCAAATAAACAGAAGAACCCATCAGGACTGCGCCAGGACGCCTGTGGCTGAGAATGCTCGTCACGACCCCTTTTTATAAAACATCCACAGAACCCTGGTAACAGAGCCTGTCTCCTCGCTTGCTGTTGCTCATGGGAGCCAGAAGTGGCTCGGCAGGTGTTGGGTGACCCCGACTACCTTGAGGGAGGGAGGAGAAGGTAGAAGTCAAGACTGAAAGAAGTTAGGAGGCTTTCTGTTTGCCCCTTTTCATTGTTTCTTGAAATGCTGAAACTTACTAAAGGTCAGACACACTCACATTCACATATTCACCATTGTGACTGAGCCTCGTGAGCTTTGGGGATCTGGCCCCAAGGGCTCCTCATTGAGAGCGTGTGGCCAGGGCCTTGGCTTTCTGCGTCCTGCTGCTTGCCCCGCCCTGAGGGCTCAGCCGTCTCTAAGTGGAGGTGTTATATGTGCACATTGTTGGGGTGGGGGGCGACGGGGGCGGTCCTGGAGGGCAGAGAGTTGATCTCTCCACTGGGTACCTCCCTCCACCCCCACCAAGAACTAACCCAGCAGTTGACATGTAGTTTATTGAATAAGGATTAAGAAGGACCAAATGGATGAATGTCCCCTTTCCATTGCCTAACAGAGTACAGGGGTAAGGAATCCCAGGGGCTACTGTGAGCAGCGAAGCATCTGGTGCTCTGAGTCCAAGGACAGAGTATGAACAGCACACGCTCCAGAGTCAGACAGACCTGGGTGTGAATCCTGGCTCTATACTCAGTGACAGCATGACATTGGCCATCACAGTGAACTGCCCTGAGCCTTGGTTTACTCATCTGTAGGGTGGGTCTAGCAACAGCTGAGAGGTGAAGCAGGAAGTACAGGTAAAGCCTTGAGCCTGGTGCCTGGCACTGAGTGAATGACAATCAGTGCCACTGGGCTGTGGGGTGGGATTTGGACACACACACACACACACACACATTTTTCAAAATGTTAGGGACAATAATTATAATTAAAGAACATACTTCACTAACTTTTCTAGTGTCACTCAGGCCCCTGGCCCCTCACAAGTTGGGATGAGGTGCTGAGGGGTGAGCAGCAGGTGCCATGAAGCTTCAAATGCCGAAAGCTGGGTAGTCCTCACCTGCCCCACCCCTACACGTGGTGTATCTGCCTGCACAGAGCTGACAGGAAAGAGAAGTGAGGGGCGATCCCACGGAGCTGCTGCTTCTGGGAGCCTAGCGGGGCTCCACGCAGGAAGGAACATCCCCCAGGCACCCATCCGGACTTCAGACGACGAGGCCATGTGAGGAGGGAGGCCACTCTGCTGTCTGCGAGCCGTGGGGGCCTGCCTGAGCCACAGCATTCCCTCCATTCGCCAGCATGGGCACAGGCCCGGCGGGGTAGAGGAATGAAAAAGCCCCCCACTCTCTGCAAACAGCTGCGGGGTTCCTGGGAGGGGGCGTGGGAATGACTTCAAGGAGGAGGTGATGGACGCTTGCCAAGACCAAGACCGGCCCCTGGTGTCCTGACTCCCAGGTGAGCTGCACTTCAGGGCACCTCCATGAAGCCGTTCCTCTCTCTGGCTCCCCAGCTGGATGCTGGTGACCCTCCACCACTTCTCGTTCTTCATTCGCCGTTGAATCTTGCTATATATATATATATATATAACGGAATATCACTGAGCAATTCTTAGAATGTAATTTTGCCATTTGTGACAACATAATGGACCTTGAGGTCATTGTGCTAAATGAAATAAGTCAGAGAAGGACAAATAGCCTATGATCTCACTTACGTTGAATCTAAAAAAAATACCCACCATGTTTATAGCTACAGAGAACAAACTGATTGCTAGAGGCATGGGGCGGGGCAGCGTGTTGAGCAATATGGGTGAAGGGCGTCAAAGATACAAACTTCCACTTATAAAATAAACAAATCATGGGGATGCAACATACAGCATGGTGACTATAGTTAATAACACTGTGCACTTGAAAGTTGCTAAGAGAGTAAATCTTGAAAGTTCCCATCACAAGAAAAAAAGTTCTGTAACTATGTATGATGATGGATGTTAACTAGAATTATTGGGTGATCATTTCACAATATATACAAACATCAAATCAGAAGTTGTATATCTGAAATTAATATAATGCTGTATGTCAGTTATATCTCAATTTAAAAAAGTTAAAGTGAGGCCATTAGATTGGACCCTAATCTATTCTGACTGGAGTGTTTATAAAAAAAGGAAATATGGACACACAGAGAAACGTCAGAGGTACATATGCACAAAGGAAAGGCCACATGAGGACACAGTGAGAAGCTGGCCATCTGTAAGCCAAAGAGAGAGGTCTCAGGAGAAACCAATAACCCTGCTAACACCTTGAGCTTGGACTTCTAGCTTCCAGAACAGCGAGAAAATAAATGTTTGTCGTTGAGCCATGCAGTCTGCGATGTTTTAGTACGGTGACCTAAGCAAACAAATACATTTTCCAGCAGTGAGGACCAGCAGAGGAGAGCATTAGCATTTTCTGCCACAGATCATCCATTTTCCCCTGCCCCCACCAATCCCTTCACCCAGAAAGGATAAACAAAGTCCCCCCCAATCCCTGCACCCAGCTCAGAATTTAGGATCTTCAGGTGCACTGTAGTAGTACTTTTAAATCCAAGCTCCTGGCTTCTTTGGTGATACAAGTGTTTCAAAAACTTAGGAGGCTTCTATTCTATTTGCCTCTAGTCAACTCTGTGTGTCAGTAACTGCACCCAAAGTTCTTTTCTGAGTCATAATTCTCAACCCTGCCTTACTTTTATTTGTTTCCTCATGCCATTCTCTTTACTTAGTGGTGGCTACCTTGAAGCTGTCAGGCCTGGGTGGGAAGGTATGGTTTGTGAATTGGTTTCTATTAATTCACTGTGTTAAGCTGAGGTGATTCACTGGATCTTCATGTTGAAAGTTTAAAAAAATTCAAACATCAGTGTCTGAGATTAAAACTTTCATTGTATTAAATCCATGAGATTTGGAGAGTATTTGTAATAGCAGTTAGCAGATGCCCACTAAACACAGTGATTAATTTTATCTAGGGAGGTAAAAGGACAGAGCCCAAAAGGAAAGACAGTTTCCTGGGAGAGGTCATTTTTTTATTGAGGTATAATTGGCAAATAAAACTGGAATATATTTAAAGTGTACAGTCTGATGGCTTGATATACATGCATATTGTGAAAGGATTCCCTCCATCAAGTTAATGAACACATCCATTATGAAGAGGTAGTTTCTCCCAACTGCTACAAGGCTCTGAATTTCTAACTCTCTGTTCTACTTCATTTCATCTTGCAAACTGGTCAGGTCTTTCCTGAGCTCATCTTTTCTTATAATATCTTGCTGAATGCAATCAATAGCAACCAAAACACAGCATTAATATTCTCATTTCAATCCTCTTCCCCTAAAGCATGTGCTTTTGACTTCTAAATTATCATCGACAATGGTTTTTACTAAATGTTTTGTCTGAGCATATCACAAATCTCCAGTTAGCTAATCTGCTACATTGCTTTCCTCCTTCCTTAGCCAAGGCCTCATGTTTTAGTTTTTGTTATGGGAGTATCCCACTTCGAGAAAATTGTACAAATCTCAGCGAACACAGCAATTGATACAAAAGTTTGTTCTTTCTCGTGTGCTGGTACAATGTTGATGGACTGAGGGCTGAGGTGGAAGAAGGGAGAGAGAGGACCCAGGCTCCTTCTGTTGTTCTGCTCAGGTGTGTGCTTGGGCATAGGATGCCTTCACTGGATTCTGGTGTCCAGTTGGCAGGTGAGGTAAAAGAGATCATGAAGAAGCTTGGGGGAAGTTTTTAAGGCAAGCCTGCAAGTGTTTGTCCATTGATGAGAGCTAGTTATATGGCCCCACTAGATGCAAGAGCTCTTGGAAATCCAGTCTACTGGTGGTCCAGGAAGAAAGGAGACACACATATCGGGGTATATAGGAACGGTCTCTGTACATTCCCTCCTTGCCCCATGCTATAGATGTGATGGACACACAGGTACACACCCAGTTCTTCCTTTAATGAAGCACTTGTTGGCCCAGCTGCAGGGAGAGCTATCTGCTGACAGCCTTCAACTGTCAGCCCCTTCAGGCATTGCCTTAGCTACAAAGAGCCACCTTCCCAAAGTAACGGCCTTCCTGGAGTGGCCCATACCCAGTGACTGAGCAAGGGGGGGCCTTTATGGCTCACTCATTGTGACGGAGAGCAGCACGGCTCTGACATGGGGTACTTTAGCTCCAGACCCTTGGGGCTGGCTAGTGCTGGTGTTGGGTCTGCCTTGTAGCTGGACTTCTCTCTGCCCAGTCAGGATTTCCCCTCCTTTTTGCAGATACTAATCCCAAGAGCACTTCTTAACAAACATCCTGTACACTGATCTCCATCTCAAGAGTCAGCTTCCTTATGGAGGCTAACCTGCACAGTGGGTTTAAACTGTAAGTACTTCTATCAGGAGTCTTTTCTGTTTTGTTGTTTTTTCCCTAGCCCTAGCCCTGTAACAGTCCTGGCACACAGTTTGTGCTCACTACAACACATTTTAAACTGTCTATTTACATGTATTTGTATACTCTGCATTCTTCTTTGCCAGGTCATCACCTCCTCAAGGACAAGGCCTAAGTGGTCGTCTTCATGTCACTAGTTCCTAGCTGAGTATCTGACACTTATTACTCCAAACCATTTTTTGGTAGATCCATAAATACAAATAGTTGGAGAATGGAAAGAAAGCCCTTCCTAACCCAGGGGCAGTCCAGAATTTCTATGTTGGAAAGACTTGGGTAGAAAACTGGTGGTGAGGCATGTGAATGTCTGGTGATTTATCTGGAGCTATTTGTTAAGTGGGTGTTCTTTCTACTTAGTTTATTTTTATTTAGGGTGAATAATGAAGCTTTTTGGGGGATAAAGCCTGCTAAGGCCACTTTTGGCTGGGCCATCCCCCAAACTGAAGGAACTCCCTGGCAGTGAAGGCTGGAAGCCTGTGCGGGATGATTGGAGACCTCGATATCTCTACACCCATTGACTGAGCACCTGGACATAGGGGGCCAGCATGAGGGGCTGTGAGAAGAGTGGGCTCCAGAGGCTGGGGGCCCTTTCCTTAGGATACGTAGAGGTAAACTGAGGAAACAGGACAAATCCATCATGAAAAATTAAACACCACTGTGATGGTGAAATGAGACAATGCAAATAGATAGAATACAGGCCTGTTATGGATCTTCTCAGAGGCCAAGAAACTTGGTGGAAGGCCTCTGCTCTGAACTGAAGCAATTTGTTATCTGTTCAGTTTTCAGCATCATTGACACACAAATAGAGATGAATGTCAAGAGAGAAAAGGGGATAAATAAAGGTTTTAGATGAAGATGAAATGAATAGAATAGGTGATTGATGAGAGAAAGACTAGAAAACTAAAAATAGATGCATGGGGAATTACAGAGAGTGAGGGACAGAGAGAGGAGGCAGGAAGAGACATTTCAGTGGGACTTCAGGTTGGGTGCCCTTTCTCAGCTTGGTAGGGTGTTCCAGAATGTGAGAGCATGGGCCTGTGCCAGTCGTCTGGCCTCAACAGCTCCTGGCCTCCCCACAGCCCCAGGCCACCCCACAGGGCTCAGGCCTCCTGAGAGCCCAGCGGAGCTCTGCTTGCTGGTGCGAGAGGCTGAAGCTGTGGAACCGATCAGAGACACTGTTCTTCTCTGTTCTGGTTGATTCTTCACTTCTGCTTTCCCTCCTCTGCTCTCGTATCCTATCCCACCCACCCTGCCATCCTGAAATGTTCACTGGGGCATCAGATTTTCACTGCCTCCTCTGCAAATGGTGAACAATGTTATGTTCAAGACTGAAAACAAGATCTAACAGCCCAAGTCCTCTTCCAGAGGTGCCAAGTAAGCAGTGGGATGAGGGGGAAAAGTGTATAAAGTAGTGAAAAAAGCTCTGTAAATGTAAAGACAAAATAAGACTTTTGAATGGGGTTGGAATTTTGTTCCCCAACTGCTCTCAGAAAAGTAACATACTCAAATGAAAAGAATGACATGAAATAGGTAAGTATTTATTTCTTCAGGTAGTAACTAGCACAAAGGCCTAAAATAAGTTGAGCAGAGACCTTGAGTAATGTGAAAAGTTAATGAGGGCTTGATAAGCACCTTTTCTGGTAGAAAGGGAAGAGGACTGCGGTGGAGTCAGGAGATCCCATTCCAGCGGCTTAGAGTAACCTGAACATCCCATCCCTGACAAATACTCTCCAGAGTCCTCTCTGCTTTACTCTTCCAGCCCAGATCAAAGAAAGGGAGTGGGGGGGGGATGGTTCCCTCAAGTGGGAATCAGCACGGCCAAGTTCACCAGTGTTGCCGGTTCCTTAGCACGATACTGCTGATTCACTGGGAGCAGTTCAGGCTGTCCTCAAGCTGGAACTGGGGGTCTTGCAGGACTGGGCAAGCAGAAACGAGATGGACAGATGAAAATACAGACAGAATGGATAGACTGGGGGAAAAATCCAGTCAGGCAGAGAACATGGTTTTTCACCAAATTCTTTCCGCTGGGCAGGAGTGCAGGAAGTAGGCACATGGGGCAGTAAGTCCCAGTAGAGAGTTCACCACGCTCCCCAGTGTGAGGATCTCACCCTTGTGACTCTAGTTCTATTTTTTGTATCAATTTATTAAGACTATATGTACTTACAAAAAGCTACCTGGAGCTCTAACACTTTCAAATGAACTTGCATTACAATGACATTTACATTAATTTGAAGAAGAAGTAGTATATTTATACCTGAGAAATATTTATTCAGACTTCAAATGATATACATAGATGCAAGAATTCTGAGTTCCTGTAATTCCCCCAGACCCCCAGGGTTCTTGGCTGTGGGCTGGGAACCAAAGGTCTAGGACAGTACTTCTTGAAGTGTGCAGCTTGGACCAGCAGCTTGGTAGAAATGCTCATTCTTTGACCTAATCCCAGACCTACTGGGCTAGAAACTCTGGGGAGGGGCCAATAATCTGTGTTATTCTGGACAGGATTAAAGGAAACCCAGGTGGGAAGGTGAAACACTCAGGCCTGGCAGGGGCCAAGAATGGAAGGGGCCACAGGCACCCGGAGAGGGCGACAGCCATGGGAGAGAGCTGGTGGGCAGGCCTGGGCCTTGGATGTAGATGCAGTCAGCCTTCGCCAACCCATACATCGCCTAAGCCCATTTTCCTCCACTTTCCTGCTGGTTCCTTCCAGTAGCTCGTGTGTTTTTTTCCACACCAATTTCTGCACTTCTCCAATTCTCCAATACCAACAGGGTATCCATCAACTCAATTCCACTCAGTTCTGACACTAACTTCTAGAGTTAGTACAGACCCCAGAGGTTAAGGGCTCAGTCCTACAAGATGCCCTCATTCCAGATGCCAGATGCAAATCCTGAGTCCCCAGGCCACCCACACTTCCCTGGAATGTGGCTACGAATTTGGGAGTTCCCACGACCCCTGCTCAGGTTCAATAATTCACTAGAACAACTTAGGAAAACACTTTACCTATGTTTCCTAGTTTACTGCTATAAAAGACACAATACAGGAAGAGATGCCCAGGGCAAAGTAGGGGCAGGTGAGCGCTGGGGGCCTAGCTGGCCCAGGGTCAGGAAGGCTGCATAGCACTGTTACAGAAGTGGTGTCCCTGCAGTCTTGAAGGTCTCCTCATTTCCCAGAGAAGGCAGAGGTCTTCTTGCCTGTAGGAGAGCAGAGCCTGGGAGAACACACAAGGTTTTTGGGTTGTAGGCCACCCCCAAAAGTCATTATTAATCTGTGGAGAGGTTCTTCTTAGGTCATTTTTCAGGGAAAAAATGCATAACCCAGACCATGTCTGCTCTTGGCAGGAGCAGCAGCTGGAGAAGCCAAGGGCATTTGTTGGGAGGGGAAGCCACATAGGAAGTCTTTGCAGTGCCTCTTCCCCCCAGGGACTAGCAGCCCTAAGCTCCTACCTTTAGCTTCTCTTGCTTCCCTGTTTGTCTTGAAAGTCCCCATTCTGGGCAGATGCTGGACCTCCAACTGCCTTACTGAAGGTGGATGGGAGAGCAGAGAGCAGCGCTGGGATCAGGGAGCAGCCGGCCTGGATGATGGGCAGCCCGCAAGAGGGGAGTCAGAAAGCTGGTCTTTGAGCCATACCTTTTTGGGGGCTGAGCTCTTCATCCTTTCCACTTACAAAGCCACTCTGGCCTGCCAGTACCCAGGGCTTCTGAGTGATATGGATCCCCGTGATAGTAACAGCCATCACTCCCCAGTGCCTACCACGCCCAAGCACTGTGCTAAACTCTGCACGTCAGTAACTCATTTTAATCCTCCCAACAATACTGTGAAATGGTTTCTATTTTCGTCCCCACTTACTAATTAGGGAATCAGGCACAGAGAGTTTAAGTAATTTTCTTAAGATCACATAGTTACTACGTAGGATTTAAACCCATGACTGTCAATTCCAAAGGCAATATTTATCTGCTGTTTCTGTCCAGTACTCAGAACTCTACTGACAGCACTGGGAACATGCGTGTGTAACCCTGAATGAGTCAAGTCACCTCACCCTCCTGGACCTGTTTATTCGTCAGTAGAAAGGAGGTGATATTGGTAAGCAATCCCAGTGAGTTGTCATTAGGGCATTTTGCAAAGTGCTTGGAGGAGGAGTGAGAGCCAGAAAACACCTGCATAGAAGCAGCCTGGACAGAGACAGATACCAAACCCTGTAGGTGCTGAGGTTTTCCCAAGGGCCATGTAGATAAAGCAAGACTTGAGGGTGAGGCTGCCAGAGCTGGGGCCTTGGGGCTAGCACACTGCTGAAAGAGGCCTTGGCTTGTTCTTCCTGATGATGTCAGTGGATCTTCCTCCTTGTGTCCCCGGACTCAGTCTCCAATTCCTTATGAGAAACCAAATTAGGCAATAAAATAAGGAAGTGCAAATTTCATTAGCATTTCCAAGGAGAGGACATTACTCTTGTGGATGAAATTCGCAGTCCCCTGTAGCTTTTACTCACTGCTGTATTCGGCTTCTCACTTCCAACTTGGCTGCTGGCTCTTCTCCAGTGTCCTGCACCGAGGCCTGGAATTCTGTCTGAATTCCTGAGTGAAGCAGCTGGGTGGGTGCACCAGCGACAGGCAGCGGTTCATTGGAAAAGCACCTGACCTGGTCACCATACCCCGCCCATGAGACTCAGATTTGGTTTTGGTTGGTAGAAATGTTTCCTTAGCCTGGATGGACAAATAGGCACATGCTGACTGACTCACAGCTTTTTCTGGTGATCTCTTGTCTCTGATTGATCTCTAGGGAGTTTAGAGCATGTGACTTCCTATTCTTTTGGAATTATGGGAGCTTTGATTTGGAAGAGACTCCAAACTTCATGTATTTTGACCCCTGTTGACATGGGAATCTTCTCTATCCTATTCCCAGCAAGTGGTTGTCAAGCTTCTCCTTGTATGCCAGCACTGATGGAGACCTCACTGTATCTCCAGGTCAGCTCAGATAGACAGGGCATGTCTTCAGTGTTCGCACAGCTAGAGCCTTATTGTTCCAGCAGAAACTTCCTCCCATGGAAATCCGAACTGGGGAACTAGGACCGCCTGCTTAACTAATCCTGCCAGGGTGACTCCTTGGCCATCAGGTCTGAGGGGCCTTTTGAGATGACCTGGTCCAGCTTTACTTTATTTTAGAGATGGAAGCAACTCTCCTAGGAGTGAGTTGTCAGTGGCAGGGTCTCCCTCAGATTACAGTGACAGCTAACACTGATTGAGCCCTTATTACATTCCAGGAACTTTGATGAATTCTTGAAGCTGCATAATCTCATTTAATTCAAGCTGTTACATAAGACACTTATAAGACAGATATTATTTATTTAATGGATGAAGTGACCAAGATGCAAAGAGGTGAAATAATTTGTCCAAACCAAGAACAGCTAATACATGGCAGAGTTGAGACTTGAACCCAGGACTGTATGAATTCAAAACCCATTTCTCAGCTACTCTGCTAGTCTTTAAGTGCTACAACAAGCTTCATGGAAGTTAAAAGAGTGTTAGACTTTCTTCTCTGGAAGAGATCCTTTGAGACTTATTATTAGGGATTTAAATATTCACAGTAGGCTTTGTGCCCATGTAAAAGGCTGACTTTAGGTCTATGCAAGTAAGAAAATTATGGGAAAATACATCATCAAGTGATATAAATCTGGTTCAATCGATAATTCACTGCTTTTCTACACATCAAGCCAGTTCCTCCCTAGCTGATTTGTATGTGTAGTTATAGTGTAAAGGCCAAAGGGTACCTGTTATCCTATCAGGTGAGTGATTTGTTTCATTTCCTGACTCATAAGATCTCTAGGTGAGAGCATGAGAAGTTGGAGATGCCTAATATTTAGTTTACAAGCACAGAGCTCCAAAAAGTTTTTTTTTTTTGGAGCAAGATACTACTTTTTAGCTGGAAAAGGAGTTACCAGGATCTTATTTAAAACAATGGAAAGAATTTTTAACAATTATTTAATATTTCCCTAAGGTTAAAATTTCTGTTAAAGTTTGATTCAACTTGAGATTTAACTGTGAGAATTGCTCTTTTATGGAAAGACAGCCTTTGGGTACTTGAGTTTTTCAGTGCTGACATAATTAAGTTTTAGAACACCCCCAGGCACTTGTCAAAGCTCTCATGTCCATTCCTATCCCCTTCCAGGAAAGGCAAGAGGGGAAGCTGATGAAGCTTCTGCATTTTGATTTGGTTTCTCAGACAAAATCTGCTATGTTGGAAGGTGGGGTTTCTTATTAGCCCAGAGGTCATTTGGCTAAATAATTCTTCACCTTGCCCTGGAGTCAGAGCCCTTTTTTGTCAACTTGCCTGTTGTACTCCAATGGGGCTGCCTTTCAGAAGAGAGAATCTCCAGAATGCAGAAAGCAGAATCTCCCTTTTGCCTGCTCCAGTCATCTTGAAGAGAGCCTTTCCTCAATGCTCCATGTCACTTTGCACAATGGCTGGTGCAGCTAGGCTGGGGCCAGAGTGGCTCTGACCCAGTTCTGGAGCCCCTTTTAATGCCAGTCTGACAATCTGAAAGCAGAGGTCCCACAGGTTGTTCCATGCAATCAAAAAGAATATATTGTCATGGGGGCGCTCAAGATGGCGGTATGAGTAGGGTGGCAGAAATCTCCTCTCAAAACCATATATATTTTGAAAATACAGCAAAAACAACTATTCCTAAAAGAGAGACCAGAAGACACAGTACAACAGCCAGGCCACATCTACATCTGTGAGAACTCAGCATCTCACGAAAAGGGTAAGATACAAAGCCGTGACCTGGTGGGACCCAAGTGCTCCCCTGACCACAGCTCATCGGTGGGAGGAAAAGAATCAGAGTGGGGAGGGAGTGGAAGCACAGGACTGCTAAATAACCAGCCCTAGTAATCTGCACCAGAAGCACAGACACACATTGCACGGTGTACTGGATATTAGAGAAACGGAAAAGTAAAATCCGAGACTGAGACTGCAAGGGGGTCCCCACAGCCAGCTCCCCTGGGACAAAAGAAAAGAGGGCACTTTAAAAGTCTTAAAGGGACAAGGGTTTAAAAGGTGAACAAAATCGTCCTGGCACACTCAACCCAGCAGGCTGGGAATCTTAAGGAACTCCAGGTGCTCTAACCCCCTGGGTGGCAATGCAGCTCCAGAGCCACTCACAGCGATAGGCAGCCTGCCGTTCATTCCCCTCCCGCACCCCTGGCCTGCACTGCAAGCAAACCAGCTGACCTGTCATTGCTGCAGACCAGCCAGGAAGCAGCCCTGCTCACAGCAACCACACAGTCTTCTACCAGTGTGCAGCTAACCGGGCCAAACCCAGAGGCTGCCCCCTACGTGCAGCTGCCTGGCACAGGCAGAGGAAGCCAGCACAAAGTCTGGAAGGCACAAAGAGGCACCATTCTTGTAGGAGAACATATGCAGTGTGCCTGTGACCCCTGGCAGTGCTCTAGGCCATCCTGGGGCCTACCCTGCTCAGGGCAGTTCACAGGATTAACCCAGAGACTGCTCCCTGTGTGCAAAAACTGGCACAGGTAGCGGAGAAGGGCAAGGCAACCAGAAAGCAGGAAGGGACTTTGTTCTCTCAGCTGACACATGCGTTACTTGCTGGTGATCACTTCTATCACCATGAAAAGGCAGAAGAATCTGGTCCAATCCAAAATCACTCAAATGCCAAAGAGAGGGCCTGGCGAAATAGATATAACCAATCTTTCTGAAAAAGAATTCAAAATAAAAGTGACAACCATGCTGATGGACCTGCAGAGAAATATGCAAGAGCTAAGGGATGAAGTCCAGAGGGAGATAACAGAAATGAAACAATCAATTGAAGGACTTAAGAGCAGACTGGATGAGGTGCAAGAGACTGTTAATGGAATAGAAATAAGAAAATAGGAATACAGAGAAGCTGAGGCAAAGAGAGATAAAAGGATCTCTAGGAATGAAAGAATATTAAGAGAACTGTGTGACCTATCCAAACAGAAAAATATTTGCATAATAGGGATACCAGAAGAAGAAGAAGAGAGAAAAGGGATAGAAAGTGTCTTTGAAGAAATAGTTGCTGAAAACTTCCCCAAACTGGGGAAGGAAATAGTCTCTCAGACCATGGAAGCCCACAGATCTCCCAACACAAGAGACCCAAGGACGACAACACCAAGACATATAATAATTAAAATGGCAAAGATCAAAGACAAGGACAGGGTATTAAAGGCAGCCACAGAAAGAAAAAAGATCACCTACAAAGGAAAACCCACCAGGCTATCATCAGACTTCTTAACAGAAACCTTACATGCCAGAAGAGAATGGCATGATATATTTAATGCAATGAAAAAGAAGGGCCTTGAACCAAGAATACTGTATCCAGCGTGATTATCATTTAAATTTGAAGGAGGGATTAAATAATTTCCAGATAAGCAAAAGTTGAGGGAATTTGCCTCCCACAAACCACCTCTACAGGATATTTTAAAGGGACTGCTCTAGATAGAAGTACTCCTAAGGATAAATAGATGTCACCAGAGAAAATAAAATCACAGCAAAGAAAGCAGACCAACCAAATACTAGCTAATGGCAAACAATAAAAACAGCTATTCACAAAAGCAGTCAAGGGAAACACAAAAGAGTACAGAATAAAACACCGAAGAGTACAGAATAAAACACCTAACATATAAAGAGTGGGGGAGGAAAAATAAGAAGGGAGGGAAATAAAGAATCATCAGA
The DNA here is from genome assembly GCA_032199065.1 of Smutsia gigantea. Classification (NCBI taxonomy): domain Eukaryota; kingdom Metazoa; phylum Chordata; class Mammalia; order Pholidota; family Manidae; genus Smutsia; species Smutsia gigantea. The sequence goes on from JAVSCE010016877.1 coordinate 15,683, forward strand.
CTGTGTTTACAGTAGCAAAATAAGTGAGTAAAAGTTAGATGGTTAGATAGTAAAGAAGCTACCCTTGAACCTCTGGTAACCACGAATCCAAAGCCTGCAATGGCAATAAGTACATATCTATCGATAATCACCCTAAATGTAAATGGACTGAATGCACCAATCAAAAGACACAGAGTAATAGAATGGATAAAAAAGCAAGACCCATCTATATGCTTACAAGAGACTCACCTCAAACCCAAAGACATACACAGATTAAAAGTGAAGGGATGGAAAAAGATATTTCATGCAAAAATAGGGAGAAAAAAGCAGGTGTTGCAGTACTTGTATCAGACAAAACAGACTTCAAAACAAATAAAGTAACAAGAGATAAAGAAGGACATTACATAATGATAAAGGGGTCAGTCCAACAAGAGGATATAACCATTATAAATATATATGCACCCAACACAGGAGCACCGACATATGAGAAACAAATACTAACAGAATTAAAGGAGGAAATAGAATGCAATGCATTCATATTAGGAGACTTCAACACACCACTCACTCCAAAGGACAGATCAACCAGACAGAAAATAAGTAAGGAACAGAGGCACTGAACAACACACTAGAACAGATGGACCTAACAGACATCTACAGAACTCTCCACACAAAGCAGAAGGATACACATTCTTCTTAAGTGAACATGGAACATTTTCCAGAATAGACCACATACTAGGTCACAAAAAGAGCCTCAGTAAATTTAAAAAGATTGAAATTGTACCAACCAACTTCTCAGATCACAAAGGTATAAAACTAGAAATAAATTGTACAAAGAAAACAAAAAGGCTCACAAACACATGGAGGCTTAACAATATGCTCCTAAATAATCAATGGATTAATGACCAAATTAAAACAGAGATCAAGCAACATATGGAGACAAATGAAAACAACAGCACAATGCCCCAACTTCTGTGGGATGCAGCGAAGGCAGTTCTACGAGGAAAGTATATAGCAATCCAGGCCTATTTAAAGAAGGAAGAACAATTCCAAATGAATAGTCTAAAGTCACAATTATTGAAACTGGAAAAGAAGAACAAATGAGGCCCAGTCAGCAGAAGGAGAGACATAATAAAGATCAGAGAAGAAATAAATAAAATTGAGAAGAATAAAACAATAGAAAAAAATCAATGAAACCAAGAGCTGTTTCTTTGAGAAAATAAACAAAATAGATAAACCTGTAGCCAGACTTATTAGGAGAAAAAGAGAATCTACACACATAAACAGAATCAGAAATGAGAAAGGAAAAATCACAACAGACACCACAGAAATACAAAGAATTATTAGAGAATACTATGAAAATCTATATGCTAACAAACTGGAAAACCTAGAAGAAATGGACAACTTCCTAGAAAAAAACAACCTTCCAAGAATGACCAAGGAAGAAACAGAAAATCTAAATAGACCAATTACCAGCAACAAAATTGAATCGGTAATCAAAAAACTACCCAAGAACAAAACCCCCGGGCCAGATGGATTCACCACTGAATTTTATCAGATATTTAGAGAAGACATAATATCCATTCTCCTTAAAGTTTTCCAAAAAATAGAAGAGGAGGGAATACTACCAAACTCATTCTATGAAGCCAGCATCACTCTGATACCAAAACCAAGGAGAGACACCACAAAAAAAGAAAATTACAGACCAATATCCCTGATGAACGTAGATGCAATAATACTCAACAAAATACTAGCAAACCAAATTCAAAAATACATCAAGAGGATCAAGCACCATGATCAAGTGGGATTCATCTCAGGGATGCAAGGACGGTACAACATTCGAAAATCCATCAACATCATCCACCACATCAACAAAAAGAAGGACAAAAACCACATGATAATCACCATAGATGCTGAAAAAGCATTTGACAAAATTCAACATCCATTCATGCTAAAAACTCCCAACAAAATGGGTATAGAGGGCAAGTACCTCAACATAATAAAGGCCATCTACGACAAACCCACAGCCAACATCATACTTAACAGCAAGAAGCTGAAAGCTTTTCACCTAAGATTGGTAACAAGACAGGGATGCCCACTCTCCCCACTGTTATTCAACATAGTACTGGAGGTTGTAGCCACAGCAATCAGACAAAACAAAGAAATAAAAGGCATCCAGATTGGTAAACAAGAAGTCAAATTGTCACTATTTGCACATGACATGATATTGTACATAAAAAAACCCTAAAGACTCCATTCCCAAACTACTAGAACTAATATCTGAATACAGCAAAGTTGCAGGGTACAAAATTAATATACAGAAATCTGTTGCATTCCTCTACACTAATGATGAACTAGCAGAAAGAGAAATCAGGAAAACAATTCCATTCACAATTGCATCAAAAAATAAAAACCTAAGAATAAACCTAACCAAGGAAGTGAAAGACCTATATCCTGAAAACTACAAAACACTCTTAAGAGAAATTAAAGAGAACACTAAAAAGTGGAAATTCATCCCATGCTCTTGGGTAGGAAGAATTAATACTGTCAAAATGTCCATCCTGCCTAAAGTGATCTACAGATTCAATGCAATCCCTATGAAAATACCAACAGCATTCTTCAATGAACTGGAACAAATAGTTCTAAAATTCATATGGAACCACAAAAGACCCCGAATAGCCAAAGGAGTCCTGAGAAGGAAGAATAAAGCAGGGGCAATCTCACTTCCCAAGGTCAAGCTCTACTACAAAGCCACAGTAATGAAGACAATTTGGTCCTGGCCCAAGAACAGACCCACAGACCAGTGGAACAGAATAGAGAGTCCAGATGTTAACCCAAATATATATGCTCAATTAATATACGATAAAGGAGCCATGGATATACAATGGGAAATGACAGCCTCTTCAACAGCTGGTGTTGGCAAAACTGGACAGCTACATGCAAGAGAATGAAACTGGATCATTGTCTAACCCCACACACAAAAATAAACTCGAAATGGATCAAAGACCTGAATGTAAGTCATGAAACCATAAAATTCTTAGAAAAAAACATAGGCAAAAATCTCTTGGACATAAACATGAGCATCTTCTTCATGAACATATCTCCCCGGGCAAGGGAAACAAAAGCAAAAATGAACAAGTGGGACTATATCAAGCTGAAAACTTCTGTACAGCAAAGGACACCATCAGTAGAACAAAAAGACATCCTACAGTATGGGAGAATATATTCATAAAAAACGTATCTGATAAAGGGTTGACATCCAAAATATATAAAGAACTCATGTACCTTAACAAACAAAAAGCAAAGGATCCAATTAAGAAATGGGGAGAGGACATGAATAGACACTTCTCCAAAAGAAGAAATTCAGATGGCCAACAGGCACATGAAAAGATGCTCCACATCGCTAATCATCAGAGAAATGCAGATTAAAACCACAATGAGATATCACCTCACACCAGCGAGGATGGCCAACATCCAAAACACAAACAACAACAAATGTTGGCGAGGATGTGGAGAAAAGGGAACGCTCCTACACTGCTGGTGGGACTGCAAATTAGTTCAACCATTGTGGAAAGCAGTATGGAGGTTCCTCAAAAAACTCAAAATAGAAATACCATTTGACCCAGGAATTCCACTCCTAGGAATTTACCCTAAGAATGCAGCAGCCCAGTTTGAAAAAGACAGATGCACCCCCATGTTTATTGCAGCACTATTTACAATAGCCAAGAAATGGAAGCAACCTAAGTGTCCATCAGTAGATGAATGAATAAAGAAGAGGTGGTACATATACACAATGGAATATTATTCAGCCATAAGAAGAAAACAAATCCTACCATTTGCAACAACATGGATGGAGCTCGAGTGTATTATGCTTAGTGAAATAAGCGAGGTGGAGAAAGCCAAGTATCAAATGATTTCACTCATCTGTGGAGTGTAAGAACAAAGCAAAAACTGAAGGAACAAAACAGCAACAAACTCACAGAACCCAAGAATGGACTAACAGTTACTAAAGAGAAAGCGACTGGGGAGGATGGGTGGAAGGGGAGGGATAAGAGGGAAAAAAGGGGCATTACGATTAGTACACATAATGTAAGGGGGTGGGCAAGGGGAAGGCAGTACAACACAGAGAAGACAAGAAGCGATTTTGTAGCATCTTACTACACTGATTGTAATGGGGTAAGTGGTGGGGACTTGATAATGGGGGGGAGTCTAGTAACCATAATGTTGCTCATGTAATTGTACATTAATGATACCAAAAAAAAAAAGAATATATTGTCATGGATATTTATAGCTATTTCCATGAGTCTTTGGACTCCACAGAGATATTTATTGGGTAACTATGTAAGAGCAAAATTGGTAAGTCGAATGGCAATTTGTTCTAGTAATTGTGAATAATGTCAAATTGCTGTCTCAAAAAAACCTAATAGTTCAAACTCCCACTAAGTCTGACTCTAGGGCCTATTTCCTCCTTACCTTTGTGAACACTGAGTAATAACAGATTTTTTCATCTTTGCTGATCAAAAAGGTGAAAAATGATGTTGGGTTGTTTAAACTTTATTTATTTAGGAGTGAGGTTGAAAATCTTTTCATGTACTTATTGGTCATTTCTTTTTCTTTTCTGTGGACTTTTATTCATGTCCTTTGCCCATTTTTTGGTCTATTTCTATTAAATTGTAAGAACTACTGAGCTATGGAGCTGATGTGTTAAAATTTAATGAGTTAATATCAGTGCCCTCTTCCTGGCTCCTTGCTCTATGACCCATATGATGTCTATTGGTCTGAAATTAAAAATAGGCAGAGAGGAGCTCTTTGGTGTCCCTTACCCACACACTGCCTTTGAGGCTTCAATTTCTCTCAGCAAAAGCTGAGAGAATTCATTACCAGCAGACCTGACAATTTCTACAACCAGGAGAATTCTGTGTTGCTGATAACCTCAGGTTCTAAAGGAAAGAGGCTATTAAAAGAATGTGAGATGCTCTGAAACTAAGCCATCCTGGATCCAATTGGTTATGACAAGAATGTGACCCACAATGAAAACCCCTCACTGTTATTACCCTAATCCATCTTGGAGAAATCATTTCTGTTCTTCAACTGCCTGGGTTGGCTAAAAAGTATACACTTAGAAGGGACCTTGCTTTGTACCACTTTAGCTGCTTCTTAGGTTTAATATTCATTATCACAGGCTCTCATATATTCTGAGCAAAACAAGCTGTAAATAAGATGGGTGACCTGCAACTAGCTGAAGATCTTCATATTGTTTATTTGCAGGTGTTCAAAAATACCAGCAGGAAGACCATTTGATTTCTCAACTGAGTAAGTATTTCAGTACATTGTGATTATCCTATCACCCTTCTAACCCCATTTGCCTGATGATGACAAATATATCCTTTGATTTGATGATCTAAGTTTTCAGAGTAGGAGGTTTGAGTACCTGATTGAGAATTGAGATATCTGACTTTTCTACACGCACACCTGATTCTGTTTATTGAGTGCCTGTGAATGCATTATTAACTATTCCCATCTCATTTGTCAATTTCTCTGTTGTTTGGGAGATAATATTTAGTGAATTTATAGCATCTGTAATGTAAGACACTGATGGGAAAAAATTCACTGTATTCTTCATCCCTACTCCCTGCTACTGAAAACCAAAGATAAAGAGCAAATACTGAAGGAAGCAAGAAAAAAGGTACATTAAATATAGAAGAACAAGGATTGAAATTACAGAAGGTCATTCACAAGAAATACGTAAAGGACAGAAGGTAATGGAGGGGCATCTTTAAAGTGCTGAAAACAAAACTGTCTATTCAGAAGTCTATACCTAGTGGGAAAAAAATCTTTCAAATATGAAGAAATGAAGACTTTTTTGGACAAGCAAAAGCTGAGAGAATTCATTACCAGCAGACCTGCCATTATAAGACAAGATAAAGTTAGGGGTTTGGGGGTCTCATATTTAAGGTTCTCTAAGATTTTTGGATCTATGGTTTGATGTATTTCATTAATTTTGGACATTTTTTGGCTATCTCCTCAAGTATTTCCTCTGCCCTGTTATCTTTCCCTCTTCTTCTAAGATTCCAGTTACACATGTAATATTTGATATTGTCCCATAGCTCTTAGATACTGTCTTCTAATTATTTCCTTCTTTTTTTCCATTTCTGTTCAGTCTGGGTAATTTCTATTGACCTATATTCAGGTTCCCTCATCATTTCCTAGGCTGTGTCCCGTCTCTTGATGAGCTGTCATAGGCACCCCTCATTGCTATCGTAGTATTGCTTATTTATGGCATTTCCAGATGGCTCTTTCTCAGATTTCCATCTTTGTGCTGGAATTCCCCATTTGTCTGTGCATCTTGCTAACTTTTTTCTTTAGAGTGTCTAGTTTATTAATCATAACTCATTCAAATTCCTTTTCTGTTAGATCCAGCACCTGAATAATCTCTGAGTTTGGTTCTGTTAACTGCTTTATTTCTTGACAGTTTTTTTCTTGCTTTCTTTTCATGGTTTTATAACCTTTGATTAAATGTTGGGTATCTTGGGCAGGACAGTAAAGGTGAAGGTAAATAAATAACATTTAATCTTGGAAGTGGACACACCTCTTTTCTGCTAAGCTTTATGTGCAGAGGTGGTTGTTAGTCTAGTCAGAAGTTGAGCTGGTTTTTGGTCTGGTGGTTATTGTGGTCATCTTTTGTGCACCACCAGCTTCAAATTCCTCTAGCTTTATTTTGTGCTGACGGTGGGGGTTTTTCTCAATGTTCCTGCTCCTTCTCCAGCTTTCAGCCTCCCCTGTGCACCTCAGAGAGTGTCTGTCTCCAAGCTCTCCTTCCTTCCTCAGCAGTAGACTGCTGTTCCTGCTTAGTCAGTGCCTCTCAGCCCGGGTTACCAGCTGGTGGCAGGGACAGCCGTGCTTGCTGTTGTCCTGATCCAGCTGCAGTCCCAGGCAGGTCTTGTGCATCCCTCGATCTGAGGATTGGGGCTTTCTTAGGAGTCCAGTCCTTCATCCCTGTGGTAGCCATGCGTTCTAGGCTGTTCTTGGGCTCAAGAGTTTTCTGCCCCCTTCCCCAGGGCAGACGTCTAATCTAGGAACTCTAGATGGTTTCCTGTCCATCTTCAGGGGCAGAAGTTTCCATCCTGCACCCGTCCCCCACTTACAGGGGGCCCCCGAGGGCCGGGATTTCCTTTCCCCTAGTGGCTTAAGGCTAGAGGGGAGAAGGTTCCGGACAAGGCTTTTTATGTTTTCCTGTAGCGTCAGCTGCTCCCACCTCCATGACTACACCACTGAGGGAGCTTCCCGTTGTCCCACCTGCCCCCATCTCTCTTGAGAGCACCTGGTGGAGGTTCTTGGAGAAGAGTCTGAGTGAATGTCAGCTCGTCTCGTGTCTGCAGTTTCTCTGGTACCTGCAACTCCCATGCTACGCCACATTCAATCTCTAGTGATTTACTTACAATTTTAGCTGAATTCTTCTTACACCTGATGCCTTTCTCCCATGTTCTGCCACAGATAAACCAGTGTTCATACACCTTGTCCCTTTTCTGATGGCCCTGTCCTTTTTTAGATTTCAGGCTACTTGGTTGCCTTGAGACCTCAGCTCTTTGATGGGTTGAAGAAAAGTTGTAATTTTGGTGTTTAGTTGGCTTAATGTTGTTCTTAGGGTAGGAGTGATACTCGTTCCAGCTCCTCAGTACAAATCAGCAGCACTTGGCCCCTCGTGAGTTTGATGTGCATGCATCCCTCTCATCTTATGGTCCCTGGGACAGGGACCATGTCTTAACTACTGACGTACCCTCAGTACTGGGGATGAAGTGTGTATCCCTGAGTATTTGTGGAATGAATTGGGCTCTGCAGCTGGCAGCCATGTGGTCAGGGAGGCAGCTAGAGTCGTTGGTGAAGGGAGGGTATTCCAGAAGGACCAAAACTATTACAGAATTGTAGTTGGAAATTTTTGCGCCTCAAATTCCTATATTTGTGCCCATTTACATTCACCCTCCCTTGTCATGCCCTTCTCTAAAGTTAGGATCTAATTTGAGTCCTTATCCCTCTGAGGTGAATGGATGACTTACTCAGAGACTCTTCCAAAGTGTTGGGGGCACAGAGAATTTTGACTTATTTATTCACCAAGCATTTATTAAACTTCTTTGTGTCGGGTACTTTTTGATACTCCTTGATCCTGAGTCCATTCTTGGGGCTCTAAAAGGTTCCAGCTGGGTCTCTACGTGACTTGTGGTAATCTAACTTTCATCATAAACAACCTCAAAATTTCAGTGGCTTGACCCAAAAGACATTTATTTCCCATTCATGGCATAGTCCATGGCTGACATTTGTGGGCAGCCTTCTATGATCAAGGCTCTTTCTAACTTGAACTCTTCCCTCTGCTAGGGCTTCTTCATTCAGCTGTAGATAATTAATGAGACCATGGAGGAGACACACCTACTTCTTAACCATAACAACACCAAAGTGAAATATACTGCTTTTATTATCTTATTGGTGAAAATTAGTCACATAGGTCCCTCCTAGATAAACCAGAGACTGGGAAATATAGTCCCTAACAGAGAAACTGCTCTGTAGCAACAACTCTACAGTCTGAAGGGGAACGCTGGTCTTTGGCAATGTTGCCCATCTCTGCCACAGTCTTGGAGAGACCGGAGCGACAGACCGATGATGTCCATCAGTTGGTTCTAGCAAGGATTAAGTCTTGAAATGACTCCACAGAAATATTCCACAACCATCCTGAGCTACAGGATGTTTGGAGCGACCTTGGAGATTTAGAGCATGAGATGGGGGAGACTTGGGGTGTGAGCAGGAAGGTGTGTGAGGTGTGAGCCAGGGAGATTTGGGAGTGTGAGCTAACCATTTCCTGTGCTTTAGCTAGGGCATGTGCTAGTTTGCCATACTAAGTGCAAATTCTTCTACCTGGCACTTAAGATCCTTCATCATCTTGCCCCAACATACTTACCTGGCCTTTTCCCACAACTCCTCTGCTTGTCGCATATGTCTGTGTCACACAGAACCCCACCATCTTCCTTACAGAGAAAATCAACATTCACTCATTTGTTCATTCCATTCATTCATTTATGAAACATTGTGCTTTTCCCTAGCAGAGCACAAGAGCGAGAAGGTTAAGTCCTGACCCTCAGGAAGTTGCAGTGCTCACGTACTCTGACCTTTTCAGAATGGGCCTTTGCTGGGAACCCGAAATGCCGACACCAGAAAACCTCCTTCCTTGGGGAAATATCCTTTATTGTCCTGCCCTTCTCTGAGTCAATACTTACTGTAGATTCTCTGATCTGGTTCTGGCCTCCGCACAACACATGAGCCCCTTCCATAGCTTTCCAGCAACAGCCATCTAGTGTTTGCTAGAGATAGGCCAAGGTCAGGGGTTTCACCACCTCCTGAGGCACCTGCTAGAAAGAACTAAGCCCTGTTCTCCTTTTAGTCTTACCTTGGTCCTCTGGGACCACAGAGTACAAATCTTACAATCGGCCCCTTTGTCCACAGGGGACAGCTTCACAGGTTGAGTCTTCTCTTCAGAAAGGCCTCTCACCAGATGTTATCTTCTTGCTCCGAGGCCCCTTCCATCTTCAGCTTTATCAAGTACACCGTCGAAGTTCTCCAGCTCCTCTGCCCCAAAGCTGCTAGCCTCAGATGCATCTATTCACAGATCCCTGACTGCATGGTGAGTGATAACACAGCACTGCATTGAAAATGGCCTGACTAGCTCAGGGAGGCAGGGTAGTAAAGGACTGTGAAAGAGTCCTTGTGGAGACTTTGCTCTTTCTTTCAATAACTTTAAGATTTTGCGTACATCTGGGCATGTTAGGAGACAGGCCTGCAAAACGTTAAATTAAGTTTTCCAGAAGTTTTAGATTTGTGAGTATCTCCCTTTACTTTATCATTTTGAGCATTCTTTGAATGAGATTCTTTTTTTGAGAAAAAGCTTGAAACTTCATGAAATATACTCTTCAGTTGCAGTGGACAATAAAAACACCACATCTGTTTAATTGGTGATAATTTCCACGGGAAGACGTGTGAGTGGCATTTTAAAAGCATTTGCTTTTGTGTCCCACTTGAGTAATTTCCTCTCAAATTCTTCTGTCCCTAGGCCTAGAAGCCTGGTAAATAAGCAAGGCCCAGAGATATCCAGAGAGCCAGCAACATCCTGGAAATCTGAGGCCATGAGGTTAAGCACAAAAAATGCTCTCTTTCCAGGAAGGAATGACTGAATCAGAGCGATGACCTTGGCTTTCAATTAGTCTCTGTGCAACCTTTCCCACTCTTTTCCTCTGCTCCCCCACCACGTGCCCCAAGCTGCGGAGGGGCTAGGCCTGCTCACCACCCCACCCCTGGTCCATCCTGCCTTTGGCATGTGCCTGAGGACTTCATGTGTCCACACAGCCCAGCTGAGCCAAGCTTCCTCTCCTGCTCCGAGAAGAATGCCTGTCAGGAAGCTCAATTATTTGGAGAATGTGAAATACAGTATTTTAATGGAGCCATTTTTCACATCCCCCTAGAAAAAGGATGTAGAGTTTGTTGTTGGTCTATCTGCAAATCAATCTTGTCCACACTAGAGCACCTTCCTGATTTCAACACAACAAGTTCTTGGTGTTTTTCTCTGCCACAAACAGATTTTTGGCTCTGGCACTCACCTCCACAGGTGCAGGCCAGTGAGACAGGCTGTTGAAATGAAGAAAGTGTTGTTAGGAAAGGGGCCTGCCTTTGGGTTTAATCCCAAAATTACGGTGCCAAGCCACGTTACAGCAAAACATCAAGCAGGGTGTTGAAATTCATTTCTAGAAACCGTGCCTGGTCTTAAAATGAAACCACGAGGTCAGCAGCAGGGCGGGGGAAAGGAGTCCCTCTTGTGACATTTGGCTCCAACGCAAGTGGATAAAGTTTTTGATAACAATTTGCTTTTGGCTGGTTTTCTTCCCTGACAAACCCCAAACCCTCTCCAGTTGTTGGCAACAGGGACTGTGAGCAGGAGTCAAATTTGGTGATTTTCTTTGTCCAGGATGAACTGTTAGATCCTCTCCTTTGTTAAAGTGAGTTTATATTTATCACAATAAAGATAAACAGTTAAAACAACAAAGTTGAGAACACAACTCATATCCCTGGGCTACTGAACTCCAAACACTTCACTACTTTGGAATAAAAAAAAATCCCCGTCTAGCAGTGACTGGCTTTTCCAGACGAAACTGCGCTGCACAAACATACTTTGAGTATGTGTGATTTCACTTAAAATATGTGTCCTAGCTCAGGGACCTAGGGCAAAACCAAAATCAATTTAGTGACGTGAATAATCCTTACTCCTGGATCCCTTCATGGAAGAGTGTTCTGCCTTACTTGACACCAGAAAATAAATGATTTTTAGAACCAAAGTTCCCTGTGTAGTGTTGACAGTGAAACTTCACTGAGGGGAAGTGAAGGCAGGAGAAGGGAACATGGTGGTGAGAAGCCAAGGAACTGGACCAAGGCCCGAGGTTCCCTGAGCCTCAGCGTCCTGGCTCTGGCACAGCTCCGCTTGGGGGAGACAGGGGAAGGGGAAGTGAGAATGTGAGTCGGGTGTGTTTGGGTGTATGTTTTGCAGATGAGGAATAGGTTGATAATATGTCTTTGCCTTTGGAAATGCCTTTGACCCCTGCTGCACAAAAAGTTGCTTTACCCTCCTGGAAGACAAACATGACCACATCTGTTTGTGATGTTCAAGCTGAAGCACTTTAGCCCCCCACACAGCCAAATTCACAGTAAGTCCCATCCCTCGAGGACTTCCCACCTTGTCTGGCATAAGAATTCTCAGCACTCCCAATGCACTCCCTGGATGGGCTGAAGAAGGGGAGGAAGAACGACCAGTGGGGCTCTGTCTGAGGAGACCCAGCTGCTCCTCTTCAGTCTTAGGCCAACCACCCACTAAGGGGAGCAGGCGGTGGGGGTGAGGGGGACTGGGGTGGGTGGGGGAGCCCTCCACACTTGGGGGAAGGCTAAGGTTCTTTCATTTTCCCAAGTCCACACCCAAGCTTAGCCAGCCCATGGGGACCTTCATGGAAGGGAGGGGGTCTTCTTGGAGTCCTTCCCTGCCAGCTGGCCCCAGACTCAATCTTCTCAGGTTAAGCTTCTGATAATGTGGTTCTTCAAAAGGAAGGAGTCAAGGGTTAGTTTTGGGCTCCTTCTCCCAGGAGGCTCCTTGACCTCTGCAAGTGTACCAGCCCCTTCCCAGAGTTAGTGGGGTGGAAGAGGGACATGCTTACAGTTGGTTTGAAAATCTCCAAGTCTGTGAATAATTCTACATTTAGCCCTCTTCACTGCTAAGTAGGATTCTAGCCCACGGTAGAAAGGTCTCCCAAGACACAAGGACAGCTGTGATGTTTCACTGTGTAATTCTAGAGTTTTGGAGGCTGTGGCAAGTGTTAGTAAGGCTTAGAATTTATTCCTAAGAAATTTACCTCTACCTTGGATATATCTGCCCCAAGGAGAGGAGACACCTGGGGCAGTAACATTAGTTTTAGGATCTGCCCACTCAGGCATGTGTAAGTAACTCAGAGTGTATATAATCTACTTTTTAAAAATAGTGTATGTAACTACTTTTTTTTAGTGTGTATTACCTACGCGGATTGCTACTTTTTTTCCCAAAAAAAATTTATTAAAAAAATTTTAATCATACAGAAAAGTTTCAAGAACAGTACGATGCTGTATATTTATTATATGCGTACTTTTCTGTCATACTTCAATTAAAAAAATTAAAACTAGTATAACGCACACTCATATATCCTTCAGCCAGATTCACCAATTCTTAACAGATAAACAATCATATACAAGCTCTAACTGTTATTCTGTAGTTCAGCAGCTTCTCACATGGTCAAATCTATGTAGTGCGCTCCAGGTGAGCAGCAGCAGTGAAACATTGATTTAATGACAATGAAGTGTCCTTCACTAACGCTGGGGGATCAACAGGTCTGTTATGCCGGGATTGCAATTCCTGTTTCATGAATTTCACAGGCTTCTTGTGGGGACTGAGCATGATGTCACATGTGGCAAGACCCTGGGTTATATACATGGGAGATACGATGATTTGACTGCCGCTAGACTTGGACCTTGGGATTGACATTGGGAAGAAAGGGAGGCACAGGTGAGCTTCCTTTGTTAAAATGATTTTTCATCACATAAAGAAAGGAAGAGCGTTGACGAAGAAATACATGAAGATAAAAATAAAATCTTTAATTTTTCTTATTCTCCATTGATATAAAAGATAACTATTTGTTAACATAGAAATAGTAACAATGTTTTGGGTGAATATAGCTTATGGATAAGTGAAAGGAATGACAACAGTGTCATAAGGGATGGGAGAGAAGAACTGGGAATATTCTGTTATATAAGGTACCTATGCTACATGTAAAGTGGTATTGTATTATTTAAAGATACACTTAGTTTTAAAAAGTATATTGCAAACTCTAGGCAACCACTAAAAAATTTAATAAAGAATGATATTTGATATGCTAAGAGAGGAAATAAAATTAAATTGTATATAATGTTTATTTGCAATCAGAAAAGGCAGAAAAGGGGAGGGGAAAAACAAAACGACAAATATAGTGAACAGAAAAGAGATATAAATATGGTAGGTATTAACACAATTATATCAATAATCATTTTAAATGTGAATGATCTAAATATACCAATTAAAGACAGATTGTCAGGCTGAATTAAAAAAAAACTCAACTATATGTTACCGGCAAGAAACCCACTTTAAATATAAAGACTCAAATATGTTAAGCCCTAAGGGATGGAGAAAGATATGCATGCTAACACTGACGAAGGAAAGCTGGAATGACTGTGGTAATTTTAGACAGATCACACTTCAGAATACAGAAAATTATCAGGGGTAAAGAGGGGCATTTCATCATGGTAAGCTGATTGATTCTCCAAGAAGAAATAATAATCCTAAATGCATCTAACAGCAGATGAAAACACATGAGTCAAGACTAATATAATTCAAGGTGAAATTGATAAAATCCACTGTTATACTTGGAGCCTTCAGCACACCTCTGTCAGGAATTGATAAGTCAAGCAGACAGAAGAGCAGAAGGATGTAGTTGACCTGAATAGTTTATCAATCAACTTGATCTTATTGACATTTCTAAAATATTCCAACCAAAAACAGCAGAAAATACAGTCTTCTTAAGCTTACATGGAACATTCATGAAGCCAGAGCACATCCTGGGCTATAAAACACACCCTAACAAATTTGAGGGACTGGGAATAATACAAAGTGTATTGTTAGACCACAGTGTACACGTGGGGCAAAGAAGAAGTCTCAAGAGAAACAATAAAAATGTTTTCTTTTTATATTTCTTTTAAGAAATATATTTAAAGTGAAAATAAGAATACAACTGATCAAAATTTGTGGGATGCAGTGGAAACAGTCCTTACAGAGGAATTTACAGCATTCAATGCATATATTAGAAAAGAAGAAAGATTTAAAATTAATAATCTAAGCTTCTACTTTAGGAAACTGGAGAAAGGAGCAATGTAAGCCTAAAACAAGTGGGAGAAAACAAATAATAAAATCGGAGCAGAAATCAATGAAATTAAACAGAAAATCAATATAGAATGTCAACAAAATCAAAAATTGGCTTTTTTTAAATCAATAAAATTGACAAATTTCTAGGCAGAGTAACCAGGAAAAAAAGAGAAAAGGAAAAAATTACCAAAATCAGATATAAAAGAGGGCTCATCTATTGATCCCAGGGACATTAAAGGATAATAAAGGAATACTATGAAACAGTTCTATGCTCACAAATTTAGTAACTTAGATGAAATGGACCAATTTCTTAAATGACACAAACTACCAAAACTCACACCAGGAGAAATAAGTCATCTGAATAGGCCTATATCTATTAAGGAAATTGAGTCAAAAGTTAATAACTTTCCAAAAAATAAATCACCAGGGCCATATGATTTTACTGGCAAATTGTATCAAACATTTAAGGAAGAAATCATCATACCAATTCTCCACCATCTTTTTCAGAAACTACTAACTCATTAACTGTAATGAGCATACAATGCTAATGAAAGGTGTTAACAATAGGGGAAGCTGGGTGTAGGGTATATGGGGACCCTCTGTACTGTCTTTGCAACTACTGAAATAAAAAAAAATAAGAAAATGTTGAAAGGAAAGATTGGCAAACTGGAATTCTATATTCAGCAAAAAAATATCCTTCAGGAATAAAGATAAAGAAAACCTAGGATAATTAATCACCAGAAGACCTGTGCTCCAAGCAGGATTAAAGAAAGTTCTCAGGACTAAAGGAAAATAGTACCAGATGGAAGCTCAGCTCTTTAAGAGGACATGAAGAGGAGCTGAAATGACAACTACAGGGGTATATGTTTTTTAAACTATCTTTTTTCTCTTAATTTCTTTAAAATACATCCTAAAGTTTAAAGTGAAAGTTATAGCATTGCATGATGGAGTTTAGGGAATATGTACATGGAATACTTGTCAGAACGAAGTGTAAAAGATGCGGGTTAAAATGAGTATGAGTTACAAGTCTCTTACGTTTTGAGTGAAGTGGCATAATATTAGCTCTAAGTAGGCTGTGAAAAGCTAAGGTTATATATTGAAATATCTGGAGCAACCACTTAAAAATAATGCAAAGAGTGTATAGCTAAAAAGCCAATAGAAAAATCAAAATGGAATTCTGAAGAATATTCAATTAACCCAAAAGAAGTTAGAAAAGGAAGAACAAAGACCAGATACACAAACAGGAAACAAACAACAAAATGCTAGACTTAAATCCAAACATATCAATAATAACATTGAGCAGAAATGAATTAACTACCCCAATTAAGAGGCAGAGATTATCAGAATGAATTTAAAAAAATAGGAAGACCCAATTATGTGATGTCTAGAAGAGATGTGCTTTAAAATTTAAACACAGGTAGATTGAACATAAGAGAAAAAGAGCACATATAGAAAGCCTAAAGTCTGCAGTGGCTATATTAATATCAGCTAAAATAAACTTTAAGAGAAATAGTATTACCATAGATTAACATTTCATAATAAAAGGGTCAATCCACAGGAAGATTTAGCAATCATAAGTGCTTATGTATAAGAGATCCTCAAAATGTTTGAAGCACAAATTGACAGAATTAAGGGAGAAATAGACAATGCTAATGAAAGATGTTAATAAGTAAATGGGTATGGGAGATTTTCACAGTGATCCTCCCAACATAAATCACTTAGGCATTTATCTAACAAAATATGTCCAAGACCTATACACCAAAAATTGATGAGAGAAATTAAAATCCTAAATAAATGGCGAACTATATGATGTTCAAGAACCGAGAAGACTCAGTATTATGAAGATGGCAATTCTCCCCAAAATGACCTTGAGATTTTTCACAATCTCAATCAAAATTCAAGTGGATTTTCAAAAAACACAGATTGGACAGCTGATTCTACAATTTATTTGGAAATACAAAGACCCTAGAAAAACTAAAGCAATTTTTTTTAAAAAGAACAAAATTGGAGGACTTTTTGCACTATCCAATTTTAAAACTAACTATAAAACCATAGTAATGAAGACAATGTCACACTGGTGAAAAGATAGACATGGAAATCAATGGAAAAAATAGAGAATTCAGAAATTAAACCACACGTATTTGGTCATTTGATATCCTATAAAGGAGCCAAAGCAGTTGACTGGGGGAAAGAAATGTCTTTTCAAAAACAGCATTTCAATCAAATGGATATCTCTACGGACATTAGCCCTTACAGCATACCGTATGGAATAGTTAATAAGACATGGAATATAGATAGAAATATAAACCTTAACAATGCAAGATTTCTAGAAGAAAATATTTGCAACTTTGGGAGTAGACAAAAGACTTCTTGGAACCAAGAAATCACATTTCATAAGAGAAAAAACGAATTTGAAGAATTGGCTTCTTCAAAATTATAAACTTTTGCTCTTTGAAAGACACATTAAGAAAATAATAAGGTAAGCCACTGATTGGGAGAATTTTTTTTTTGTGCAAGTTTACTCCCTATATCCATAGAAAGATCTGGTTCTGGTGGGCTGGAGAGGCTCAAAGAAGGCAAAGTAGACTAAAACCCTAGGAAGGTGGTGTCAGGAACACTCTAAAGTACATAGAGATAAAAAGGGTGTGAAAGACACAAACACAGACGTGTTGACCAAATGCCACAATAGTTGAATGAGGAAGGTCTAGTGAAGGAAACATCTTAGAATACATGAAATGACCTGTTACTTTGCCTAGGGAGGAGGATTCTTTTTAGTTTGTTACTCAGAGGGGTGTTACTTAGGTCAAGGAGCTGTGTTTACAACATGTTAAGGAATCTGCGTGCTTGGAGTGTGCCCCTCACACGCTAAGACTGAGCCATCATGCTTGTGGGCTGGTTCCCTCCTCTTCCAGCCTTTCACCTACCCCTCCCCTTCCCTTCCCAGAGGTCTGAGCAGATACAGCAGAGATGTTGGAGGTGGAGTGTTGCTGGCGGAGTCCCAGTTTTACTTATATGCCCATCCTTCTTCCATGTGACTAGCTCCAGATTACATTCTCTTTGCCAACTGACCAATGGGTGGGCACAGGACCTTGTCCTGACCATTGAGTCCTAAGGGAAGGTTCCTGGATATAATCTCACATCTCTTCCTGTGTAGAATAGTTTTGATATTACTTCATTAAAGTTTAGATTTCAAACTAACTCTAAGTCTTACCTCGGCTTAAAAAGTTCAGCTAAGAGCCATGGTCCATCCTCAAGTTGCTGCCACTAGGTAAGAGAGGCAGCAGGGTGTTTTCCATAGTTTCGACAGGACAGCCCAGCAATCTGTGGGCTCTGTCTTCTGAACACAAGGAAAAATAGGTCAGACTGTGAACACTTCAGTGACTCCTGTCTCAAGTGTCACTGATCTCCCTTGACCATCTTGTATGCCTTTTATTAACTCTATTACTGTCTTGTTTCACACACAATTGCACTAGGTTCTGCTAATCCCCTCTGCCCCACCTTTAATTATTCTGCCCTTGTTTCAATACTTTTTCTTTTATCATCATATATGAGCCTGTAACAATCCCATAATTGGGACAATTAAATGGGGGCAGCAGAAAAAGCTGTTCAGAGATACAGCTATGTGAATTTTCTTGACTAAGTGGCGGTCACTGGAACTCACTACGTGGTGTAGGGAAAGAGAAATGGGGCTGTGTGAGGGTGACCACAGCCACAGTCTGTCCACAATCTGTGTGTCCTGTGGGAAAAAATACTCTCTGAATCCTGCCTCAAATAATGAGAGCCCTGTTCATCTGACCCAGGAGACAGGGCAGGTGGCAGTGAGGGTGTTTAAGGATGAAGGATTGATTCAGAATAATATCAAAAGCCCAGGGGTACGTCCTCTGAAATAACGAGCACTCAAGTCCAGGTAGAAGTGGCCTCAGGACCCTGGCATAGCCCAAAGCCTGGAGTCAGGCTTGAGCAGGGATAGCAGTTTCCTTTCATTGAGGGAGTTAATAGAATGTGTCCCCGTTTGGGACTCAGTAACCTTTTTAACTGCTGCTAAATAATCAATTAACATAGAAATGTATGCCTCTGCCCTTCCCAGTATGTGCCTGTGTGATTTTCTGCCAGCTCTGGGAAGGTCTGAGGGGGGCCAGAGCCCTCCACTCCCCTCAGGGCAGCATCTGGGCTTCTCAGGGCCTAGGGAGGAGGCAACTTTCTGGCTTCCAGGCAGAAAGGAGGACTGCTCCTTCAAATTGCCAGTTAAGGCGCAGATGGAGAAGGAAAGCACGAGAGTATAAAGTCCACACTCTGAAATTACATCCAAGCAGAAAATGCAGCTTGGCCAGCTGTTCTAGAACCAAAGGGCCCAGTAGTTGCTATTTGGACAGAGAGAAAAAGAGGAAAGCTACAGGAATCACCACCCTTTCTCATGTGGCCAGCAGCAGGTCTCAAACTCCTATCGCCTCTGGGACCTTGCCTGACCCTCACGTCTGAACAGAGCACTGATCTGGAGGTTAGCAGATGTTGCTTCAGTTCACCATGAGCAGGGTGTGGGGCCTGGACAGGGTTCCTAGCTGTAGAGTCAGGGTTGTGAGGACTGCTTTACAAGGGTTAGGAAATAACAGATGGCCAGCCAGCCAGCAAACATTTATCCAAGGTCCATCAGGTTCCATCCAGGGCATAGGAAGAAAACCAAGACAGGATTCTTGCCCTCAGGAAATGCTAGCTCTTGGCTGAGGCCCCCTCCCTATTCTCAGCCATCAGCACCTTTTCTCTCTCCACCTTCTCCTTTAAGAATCTCCTTTAGCATACGTGTCACCACCTCCAGGAAGCCTTCCCTAACCCATCCTCCTCCTATGAGCTGAGTTAGATCCCTTGTTAAATACTCCTGTTGCACCCTCTATTTCTCCATCATAATAATTAGCAGGGCGGTTATTACCAGTTCAGCGTGCTCCCCTCTGGACCATAAGCATCAAGAATGCTCAAGCACTACTGCATCCTTTTCACTAAACCCAGTGCCTGGCACAGAGGAGGCACTCGAGGAAGATTTGTTAAACTATGTGAATAATGCAAAAGTGAAATGGTGTAGTCCTTATCGTGCAGAGCAGGGGACAGATGCCCAAAGAAGAGGTGAGGCTGTCTGGCAAGGCTGGGACTAGGATGCAGCACCCTGCCGCCCACACCTGCGGCTCTCTGGGAGGGACAACTACTGCTGTGTGTCTCCTGCAGTCCCTGAGCAGGGAAACCTGGCTTGGAGGGCCAGAGAGGATGAGAGGAGGGTGCTGGATTTGTCCAGCACCCCAAATGGTATCCGTTGCCCCCTCTGCCACCACGTGGTTAGGATGTCCTCCCCTGACACTACCAGTGTCATAGCCAAAACCAGAAGTGTTGAAAGGTTGACACTACCCCATGCCACCACCCCCAGGCCCCGGCCAAAGAGCCATTCTGGTGTCTGTGGGGCCTGGGGTTTGCCAGTGGGCTGTGTGACCCATAGATAGTTCAAGGTCTTTGGAGAAGGCATGACGCTCAGTGTGTATTCATAGCACACTTGGTAATGACCCCTGGTTTTATGGACAATGAATACATTCCACAGAATTATTGTGGGGTAGATTTATTGGAGGTGGGAAGTAACGAAATTTTATGAAAAATAATTACTGCTGGCAAGTTGATATAATTACTTGCACTTGTTTGCTGGGGCTGCCATCCAATTTTATTTATAGGAAACTTTTTTGATATAGTTTAAACGACACCCAGAGAAGAATTGGTCTTCATTAATTTCCTTCCAGACTACTCCTCTGCCACCTCGGGGTGGGGCGCTGAGCGCACGCTGTGTGGCAGCTCTGGAAGATGGGGCAGGCCTGAAAGCCCCCTGCCCTTGAGGATCGAGTAGACCTTCAGAATCCTGCCCTGGTTGCCCTTCTCTTGAATAAGTGACTATATTCTTTGGGATGCAGAGTCTAAGGGAGAAACTGATTGTAAAGATTGCAAGGGAAAGTAAGGATAACAGAATAGAAAAAATAGAAAAAATAGGTCCTAGAGTTATGTAGACCTGGGTTCCAGTCCTGGTTCTGTTGCTCATTATCCAACTGACTCTTCCTTACTGGGGCTCACTTTCTGTTTCTGTAGAGGGGGTCTCTAACTTGGAGAACTGTAGTGAGAATTCGGCTGGGTAGTGTAACCAGCCCACTCGGAGCCTGCCACCAGCAGGCAACAGGGAAATGTTATTGGGAGGTGGAGGATGGAGTTGGGGAGGTTAACTTCTTTAAGTGGCAGAGCCAGAGGGAGCCCTGGGGACCAGGGTGCTGTCAGCTCACAGACCTGGTGAGGGAGCAGCCTTAGCTCGGGGTGGCCCCATTCTGTCCCTGACCATCCCTTCCTGAACACAGCCCCAGGGTTGGGGTGGGCAACTGGATCTGTAGGATGAGCAGCTGCTCTGTGAGGG
Organism: Smutsia gigantea; assembly: GCA_032199065.1. Classification (NCBI taxonomy): domain Eukaryota; kingdom Metazoa; phylum Chordata; class Mammalia; order Pholidota; family Manidae; genus Smutsia; species Smutsia gigantea. Next base: position 36,589 of record JAVSCE010016877.1, read on the forward strand.
GGTTTGGCCCAACAGGTTAGTCCACACAAGATGGGTGGGTGATTAGCTGAGCCAAATGGATTTTCTCTAAATGGTCCATGTGGGGCAAAAGCAAGTAGACAACCAAGGAGAAGCAGAGAGAGCAAGAGAGAGAGAGCAAGTAGAGCCCCAGTTAAGGTCAGAGTGGAGCTCCAGAGCTGCTGCAGGTGAACAGTTAACCCACAAAGTGTATCTGAGACTCCGAATGTGCCTCCAGGTACAGGTCTAGGTCCCAAGGTCCACAGGGCCTGTCTACATGGCTGTGTCTGAGTCAGCTGTGATTCCCGCCTCCCTCATTGCGTAGCTGTTCCTACAAAGGCCCTCATGCTTGACATAGGTGCAGTCTCTGTTCCTGCAACAGAAAGCCAACACAGCACCAAAGACAACTACAGCATTAACACCCTGACTCCCTGCTAAGCCCCCCACCCCAGTACATCATGCCCGTGGCAAACTGGACCCCAGAGAAGCCCGGGTCACTCGCCACACTAGTGGCCCAGTTGAGGCTGAAAACCAGATGACCTGACTCTTGGTTTGTTCAGAAGAAGGGGCCAAATTTGGGTTCCTCCAAAGCATATAGTCATGGTTTTGTAGGGAAGTGGTAAAACAGGCTGTATGAAGGAGCAACCAAAGCAGTCATTTCTGGCATGGGACCTAGTCACCCACAAATGCCATACTTGCTGGAGTACATTGTCCTCTCTCCACCCCAACTAACATATTGTTTGTAATGACTCCTTCCCGGTGTTCAGGGTAACACTGAGCCCCCCCTTGTGACAGCTCACACGGTGCGCAGTGGGGACACTGCAGAGCAGTTGTTGAGATCACATGTGGTCACGTATTGCTCTGGGTGTGTGTGAGGCAGGGTGAGTGCTTGGGTGTACTTGTGTGCGTGCACATGGACTCTGTGTCTACAGAGGAAATTGGTAGGCTCCTGGGGCACTGGGCGCCTGTCGTGTGCTTCCTTCGTTTACTGCAGTGAGTGCTCAGAAGTTCACTGGAGATTTCAGGCTCCTGCTAGGTGTCACCAAAGTCACTCTCTCCCATCCCCTTCAAGGGCAGTTGCAAACATTTACAAGTCTCTTAAGGACACTCCACTGGCCATTCCTGCCTCCCTTTCAACAAATGATTCCTACCTTTTCTTCATTAGAGAACAGAGGCCATCAAAACAATTTTTTTAGAAGAGAAAGGACACAATTTTATTATCACATAAACGTTTTTCAGCTTTATTGAGGTGTAACTGACAAATACAATTATAAGATATTTAAAGCGTAAAATTGTGGTCATTTGATATACACATACGTTGCGAAAGGATCTGCCCATCTAGGTAATTAACACATTCATCACCACACATGTTTACCTTTTTTTGTGTGTGTGTGAAAACATTTAAGTTCCTCTCTCTTAGCAAATTTCCATTATACGAAGTGTTACCAAATAGAGCCACCATGTTTTACATCGGATACTCAGGCCTTACTCATCATATAGCTGAAAGTTTGTGCCCTTTTACCACTGTCTCCTTATTTGCCCCACCCCCCTGAGCTCCTGGCACTTTTCTAGTCTCTGTTTCTATGCATTTGACTTTTCTTTAGATCCCACATCTAGGAAATACCATGCAGTATTTGTCTTTCTCTGGATTATTTCCAGTTCTTCTCTCCCCTCCTACTTCCATGGAAGATCCCAGTGTTCTGGCTTCTGCTTCCTTTCCTTCCTTTTTTCTTTCTTTCAACAAACATTCTTAAAGATCTAAGATGCTGAGTACTCTCCCTAACTCCTGAGAAACATTAATCTTTGGGAATTAGGAATGAAAATCAAAATTTCTGGGAATTCTCTGGAATTACCAAAAGTCGTAAGTTATTTAAAAAATACTTCCCATCAGTCTTCATGCTCTACTTATTATTATGTGTATCTAAAAATTTTTATGGAATAAAAAAGATATACTAAGTTGGGTAGCCTTTGTAAAATATTTATATTTGACAATATTTCTAAAGCATTTATACTCTGGTAGTATTTATAAGAAATGTAGCTTATAACAAATATTCAAACATTGAAAACACAGTGAGCATCAGGGGGTAGTAGTTGAAAAGTAACATCTGGATCTCCTGGCAAGGATAATAGCACCTCACGGAATCATGGGTGCAAATTGCCAATGTAAAGACTTTCTTTGCTTTCAGAACTTGCTCTTACTTGGAACAACATTCACAGCATTTTTATTAATGCTTATTATACATGTAAACATAAGTATTTATTGTATTTGGAACAGTGACTCTCCAGTAACAGCAGAAAGGTCCAGGAGCACAGAGTTATAACAAGGCACTAACCACGAGCAAGACTGACCAGTGACACTGCTCCCTTCTCTCACCCCAGGAATGCCAACCTTAGCCTGTAACCCCATGTGTCCGGGTTTCCTGCTCGTGCAAATTATGAACTTGACATCAGTGGATGCCTTTTACTAGCAATATCTCTCTTAATTGTTCATCTTTAATTCTCACAGAAGAATTCCAATACTTTTTCCCATTTTCCCAATTGCTTGACTGATTTTTCTAGGTGTATAGGATTTGGAAAACATTAATTTCCAGAGAAATGAAGGGAAGAGATTTCTGCATGGAAACACTAATATTGGGCATGTGGGAGGTGCCACAGTTGTGATTAAGGGCTTAGGTCTGGGATGTGGCAGACCCTGAGTTTGAGGTCTGGTTATACTATTGACTAGCTGTGTGTCCTTGTGCAAGTTACTTAACATCTCTGACCCTCAGTTTTCTGATCAGTAAACTTACCTCATAGAGTTGTTTGGAGGTTAAATGTGTTTGTACAACCTTTAGCACAATCTCTGGCACACAACATGTAGTAATACATATCAAGACACACATCCTGATGGAGGAAACCATGAGCTAGCCCAGTGCTGTCCAAGAGAAATAGAACACAAAACACAGATATATGTTTAAATTTTCTGGTAGCTACATTAAGGAAAGTAAAAACAAACAGATGATATTAATTTTAATAATATGTTTAACCCCATGTATCCAAAATACTATCATTTGAGCATGTATTCAATATAAAAAGTTATTCACGAAAAATTTAAAAAAAAAAGTTATTCACGAGATAGTTTACATTTTTTTTAAAACCAAGTCATTAGAATCCAGTGTGTATTTTACACTTACAGCACCTCTGAAATTGGGCACTAGATTTTCACTGGAAATATTTCATCTGTATTTAGATTTTACAAAATTAACAGTTAAAAAATAATATGCTCAAGTTTTTCAATATACTTAGCAGTTTTCCAGTGACTGAATAGAGTATTGAAAAGTAATTTTTTTAAATATTCATATCCACATCAACAGAACTGATTCATCTTTTTCATAAGAATCAATTTAACTTTGAAGCAAAAGGCATATTTACTTCAAAACTACTTCTCTTCAAATTCAGTAAATTGACTTACTCTTGAGTCAACTATTAATAAGATAGAACTCAAAGGCATATTTCATACACTGAAAAGCAATTCTAAAACCTACTAATATTAACTAAGCACCCTTCAAATTTTCTTCTATTTTTTGTAGCAAATTTAAATGATGCTATTATGTATAATTAAAGTCTTCTGTATATTGATTCATGTTAGAAAATGTAGAAAATCATTATATTGATTTTTATTATAGTTTTAATTTCAGCATAAATTCTAACACCTGTCTAGCTAGGTCTCAAAAAAGCTTTTCCTTTTTTGGGAACTTCAAATTTACCTTGTTCATATGCAGTGTGATTGTGCTATATTTTGTCTATGACTATTTAATATTTGGCAAACATTCCTTTTGTTTCAAGAAAATCTTGAATTGGGGCTAGTACAGCAAATCCTTGTTTAAAAAAAATCTTCTACCAACAAGCATTGGCAAAGAACCCAAGATCATTAAATTCATTGTCTTTTTTTCCCAATATTTCCATAAGCTAGCAATGACTTAGACATATGCATGTGTATAATGAATAATTAAAACAACTGTATGTATGACACTTTACCTAACACTTCAAAAGTTGAGAAAAAATACTTTCATAGAGGAACATATCAGTGTCTTATTTTAGAATTCCAATTTTTATGGATTTTTAAAATCTAATATAGCTGGAGCCCCATCCATAATGATAGAAACTAATTTTTTATATCTAGCTGAAATTCTTATTTGACAGATATAAAAGATTCACAAATATCTATGCCATGAGTTTGGTTTCATTGGTCATAAGTTGACAACATTTATTTGTAAACCTGGAAGTCTTTTGAGAGAAAATATATACAAAATATTAATCGGGCAGTTCTTTTATATTGCATGACTCATCTAAAGCTAAAGAAAAGTACTTGCAATTTTTTAAATGGTGAATCAATTGATTTTTGATGTTGTTTAAGCTCTTCCAGTCTATGAGCAATTGTTTGGTGGCTTGACTGAAGATCTTTCACAATTAATAAAATATCATTTTTTTCATAATATGCTAAGAAAATTTCCATAACTTAAATAGTAATTATTTTTACCATCATTCATCTGAAATTTTTTTGTGTGTGTTCTTGCAAAATCCCCAAATTATAGCTAGCCAAAGTTACTAGCTCAGATACTGTTAAAAATCATTTACTTTTTTGTTGAACATTTAATTCTGATTTCAGGTGATTAATTTCCTTTATTTTATTTTTTTTTGATTGAGGACAGGACATTTCTTACCAAATTCAGTATGGATTTACTGAAAGTGTGTCTTAATCATGTCTACTTTATTAACTGTAAAAATGTTTTACACAACAAACAGCTTTTTTGTTTTGCCCTGCCACAGCAAACTGCAGATGCTATTCTCTGCCTCTATCTCCATCTCTTATTTCTCCTTCTCTATTGATGTTAATTTCCTTCTTTGAAATAAAATTACTCCACTTATGTGGCAACCAGGACACTGGAAACTCACGTTGAGGAAAATAAAGGACTCTTCTCTACCAGTTCCAGATAGAAAAATTCTAGGAAAGGGTTCTGATTGGCTTGCTTGGACCATATACCCAAGTCACAAGGAGAGGGAGATAGGATGCTTTGATTGGTCCAGTATGTATCATGTGCCTACTCTTGAGGTCAGGCAGGTAGGGTGTGTTACCAGAAGGGATGGAAGTCAAGAGTGGCCCTTAATCTACCCAGGGTAGAAGGAGAGTAAGGAAAAGATTCCTGGAGTAGATGATTCCTTAGACGAGTCTTAAATAATGATGTAATCAGTCCAAGTGGAGAAAAGAGGAGAGGATTTGGAGAAAGGTATTCTAGGGAGTGGGGAAATATGAGGAAAAGCCCAGGGCAAGAGAGAGTGCAATGTATAAGTTCCTGTCCTAGACTTTAAGGTGCTGGACTGTAAGCATTTTGAGGGCAGGGACTGTGTCTTATCCATCCTTGCCTCCAGTCATCTGCTTGACCTATGCAAGGTGCTCTCTACATGTCTATTGGCTAAATGAGTGGGTGATAAATATACAGTCATCAACATTTAATTATTTGACCAGCACCAGGCAGGGATGGGAGTGACTCATATGAGTTCAATTGAATATCAGAAAATAGCTGGAGGTGTGGCTGCAGAGGCTTTTCTTTTCCACCCTTTGCTTTTTTGCTGTGTTTTCTGAGATAGTCCTTCACCTTTTTCTAACCCTTCAACGGAACTTTTCATTTCTGCTTTCATATTTTTAATTTGCAATGGCTTTTATTCCTGTTTTTATAATATCCTGTTTCTGTTTCACAGAATGCAGTGTCTCTACAAGGCTATGAATGATTTTTTTTTTAATCTCCTTGCATGGTTTCTTCCATCCATTGTACTTTTTTCTTTATTTTTGGTTATTATGGTCTCTTTTATATTAGAGACTTTTCATCAATGTCTGGTGATCCTTTGCTGTATATGTATATATGAAAGTGGGCCTTAACAACAGACTGGAAGCATTGAGTAGGGGCCTTCTCCACTGTGGTTTTCACTGCAGTGATCTGGCCAGGGATCCCTAATATCATTGTCTTCTTATATTTTCTCTTGGGTTGTTAAGCTGTCCCAGAGAATAATACTCTTCCATCTCCTGTCTGAACAGTATTACCTGTTTTCTTGTATTCAGGCGGTTGGATGAGAGAAAAAAGTTGGTGATTTGAACAGATAATATATAAGCTTTTTTATTTGATTGCTCTATTTAATATGTGATACCCCTGCCCTCAATTTCACCTGTGTTCGTTGAATGCAGACCCTCTTTTCTATCATTGATCGAGAATTACCTCCAAACTTTGTTAGAAGGAATTCCCGACTGTGTGGCCTAGAGGAAGGGAACCAGAAGACCAACCATTTCTTCATAGATTTTTAACCAGCCCTCACATCTGAGCCTCCCATTGCCCCCACTTCCACAGGTACCTGGTGCCTTGTTTCATTTGTTATTATTTTTTAAGTGATGTTTAGAGGTGGAAAGGAGATTGATGTGTACATCCAGCCCATCATTTAACCTGAAGTTCTGGTCATTTTTCATTAAAAAAATTCACCAAGTAGTTCTTCTAAATAGCAGGCTGTTGTGTTGCACTTAAGGTAATATTGGGTTAGCAAATCCTTATTTCACAATCTTCAGAAACTGTTTTATTTATGGAGAGCAGGGGGATTCCTTGGGGTAATAGAGAAATTCATCATCAGTCAGCAGAAAAATGCAGGCCCCCTTTTATGAAATTTCAGGTTTTTATCCTTTTTAAGGTTTTGGTTTCCATTGGCTCATAAACGTTTGGTATCTAGATGAAGAAATGGCATTTAGATCAGAAATGCGTCTTGGAAAATGACTGGCATTTCTCTGTGGTGATCATGGTGGCTGACCCCCAGCAGGACCGGACTAAGCCAGCAATAATAGCTTTAGGAATAGGCATGTGACCCACGTCCAACAAAGGGTTGACTGGAAGTGTGTGAGGGGTCTTTGGGGAGAGGTTTTCTTGCTTCTAAAAAAAAAAGAGACACAAGAAAGGGACAGCTTCTGTCATTTCCTAGATATTGTCACCTCTGGGTGTGATACCTGGGACTGGGCAGCATCTCGCAGGTAGTCTTGGATCACACCGAAGTGGAGGACAGCAGAGGGGAAGAAAGGAAAAAATTGAATCTTTGGTGACTGTATTGACCCAAGCTTGGGCTTTCCTTTCCTCTGAACTTCCAATTACGGGAAATGATACCTATTCTTATTCCTTAAGCCATCATTGGGGTCTTCTGTTATTTGCAGCTACAGACATCCTAATTCCATATATAACCAATACACAAGCCTCTTTCTTGGCAGGAAAGCATTTATTTTTCAAGAATTACATAGAAATGTTGATTTATATTCTCTGTTTAGATCTTGAAAATAGATTCAGGAAGAATGAGTTTAGTATCTGCATGGATATGAATAAACACGTTACTAAGCTTTCATGGGCCTGAAGGTAACCTTTTTTTTTAAGTTTATTTTGATATCATTAATCTACAAATAAATGAGTAATATTATGGTGATTACACTACCCCCTTCATCAGGTCCCCTCCACCAACCCCAGTACAGTCAGTGTCCATCAGCATAGTGAGATGCCATAGAGTCACTACTTGTCCTCTCTGGGTTGTACAGCCCTCCCCGTGCCCCCCTAACATTACATCTGCTAATCGTAATGCCCCCTTTTCTCCCTTGCCCCTCCCTTCCCACCCATCCTCCCCAGTCCCTTTCCCTTTGGTAACTATTAGTCCGTTCTTGGGTTCTGTGAGTCTCCTGCTGTTTTGTTCCTTCAGTTTTTTTTTCCCTTAGTTCTTATACTCCACATATGAGTGAAACCATTTGGTACTTGTCTTTTTCAGCTTGACTTATTTCACTGAGCATAATACCCTC